>VXAV01002919.1:520817-531091 GCA_013399715.1 Alectura lathami
ACATAAGAGCTAGCCTAATTCTACTAGGCCACTTCTTTGCAATCCAATGCAGACACACAAAAGTACTTTTAGAGAGTGATGTGCCCATAACTACAGGACAGATATTATAAATTTAATCATCAGTAATAATTTTTCCTTCCCAATTAAACTGTGGATATTCATAACTAAAAAATAAAAATAAAAATAAAAATAAAAATAAAAATAAAAATAAAAATAAAAATAAAAATAAAAATAAAAATACCAGTACCATCAGGAAAACTACTACAAACATTTTAAAGCTCTTTATGTCTTTCACTGAAGTTTTTTCCCCTGTTCTGTATTTTTCTGACACTGACACTGCAGGTGTCTAGGGAACTTCTAGACTTCACATGACAGATGACCAGGAGATGGACCATTTATTTGCCAGTGTGGTGAGATATGCACAGGTCCCACAGAAGGAACTCCTACATATCCTGCTCACACAAACATGGTTTTGGCCACACAACAGGGAGGCACAAGTGAAGAGGGCACAGGGTGGCAGTAAAACCCACCCAGCTCCATGTTCTTCTCTGGGGAGCACAGGTGAAAGAGGTTGGCAGGACACACATAACTGTTCTTGTTTCCACAGTGGCCATGGAGTGCATATAAGCAGGACAATTAAAAAGCTCTACAAAACATGTTAATAAATGGAGGTGCCATTTTGACTTAAACAAGCAGAACTGAGTATGCTCTAAGAAATGTGGCACTGAAAAACAAACTGCCTCATCTTTCACTGTCATGTTGTACTTGGCTTCTTTACCTAGACAGTAAGTAAAGAAGGAAAGGTATCCTTTCCTTGCAAAGAGACAAGGAAGTAGAAGATGATTATTGTTTAAGTAGCTTCTCAGGGAAGAGAAAGCAGGCAAAGGAGAACTGCTGCAAGTTCATAGAATTAAGTTAAAAAGGGAAACAGCCAGGTGAAAGAATGTATGTCATCCTGGAGTTTGTACTAAGCAGTTTCTATGGTTTTATATGATTGTTACAAGAGCTTCTGGAGCTGAAAAGTGCTTAAACGATGAAATCGTGGATACAGAAATGTCTGAGATGCAGAAGGACATTTGTCTATTCTTTCTGAAATAAAGCCGTTCATAAAACTCTGTTTTTGAAGGATAAGCCAGTTCCATATTTTTCAGCCTTCTGCTTAATTCAAAGTAGATATTAGTCTTCTGACAGTCATCCTTGCAATGCAGGCAGGCTTTGAGGAAAAGGAAAGATCCTGTCCCTTGGGACACTTAGTCCCACAAGAATCCGATATTAATGGCTGTATTTGGAAGTAAATTAGCAACTGCCCTGAGGTTCCTACTGTGCATTACCTTGTTCAATTACTAAGTGTTACCACTTCCTGTATAAAATACCCAAGAATGAGGTGACATTTTCCCATATTATTCCAGCATGTTGTTTCTTGATTTCCACTGTAATAGCCTTGCATTGCAATGGTTAATTCACTTTCCTACTATCTTCATAGTCTTAAAGTACGTTGTATATTCTCATTCCCTTTGACAATTTGTTCATCAGATTTTCCCATCATCTCATCATTTCTATTTCATATCTATCTTGTTCTGCTAGAACAGATGACAGTTTTTGTTTCAATAATTACTTTTACCCTTTTGCTTTAACTCCATGAATTAATTATTTTTTTATTTCATCAGATTGGGGGCAATGGAAATTAGGTCCAAATGTTCTTCTTGGATTTTTTTCTATTGCAATGTCTTCTATTTTCTGTGCCTCTTAAAGAATATTAAATCACTCCTCCCACAGCTTCCATAGGTTGAAATCTGCAGCACTAAATACAACTTTAACCTGCAGAGTTAAAACAGAATTTACCTTTTTTCATGGCAGAATTGCATCAAAAATGTATCCTCATCTGACATGCTGAACTGCAACCGTATACTAGTGATACAAGGGATATTTCTTGTTCAGTGTATTGAACCGTTTTATATCCTTATACAAATATACAAATAATATATAATCACTACTTCATTAGAATCCAAAGACCTCAGATAAAATTAAAACTTGCAATGTGGTAGACATTTTCAATAAATTTTTATGACACATTCCTTGATATAAAGAATTTTTAGTTGAGTGTGGATGAGACAGTCATGAAGGCAAAGGAGGATTGTCTTTAAAATGAAATAGAAAATGTTTTTTTATTTCAGTACTTCTCTCATGTTCATTATGTTCGCTACTACTTTACTGCTTATGCACACCCAGCAGCCTGTGATGCTTACTACAGCATCACAGAATAGAAAAATACAGATGGATTCAGGACTGTTGCAGAAACACAGAAATGAATGCTGAGGTCTGGCCCTCAGAAACTTTGCCCATCAAAGGCTGGAGGTCTCCAGTGTCCACTCACTCCAAGTGCTGGGTGAAAGATGAATGGCCTGTGAATAAGAGAATAGGAAGAGATCAGTGGCAGCAGGGAACTTCACCATACTGCTGTCAGGTGCAAGAAGCCAGCCTTCATCAAGTTTATTGGCACATTTAGTTCACAAAAGATCTTTGGCACACGGGCCCAGAGGGAAATACGGGCCTGAATTAGACACCTGCTTTTCCTCGTGTAAGTACTTACAGGTGCTGTGCGTGTTGGGGGGAATAGTCTTTCCAAACACATACCCATGAAAAAAAGAGCACACCAAGCAGGGCTCCCTCAGCTAACCTGCAGATATGTCATGGGAAACAAGACAACTGGAAGACATGCCAGAAATCTGCACTGAAGCCTGAAATCGAAGCTGCTTGTTTCAGGCTGGGTTCAAAATATGGTCCAGCCTCACCCTTGCCTTTGCAGAGTATCTCACCTCAGTGGCATCTGTGTGACAGCGGCAGGAGGACAAGCCCCGTGCTACAGGGCTGGGATTTTTGGGATTGCCATGGAGGCCAGGGATGGGCCCTCCCTTTGGGGCTCCATGGAGCTGTCTGAGGAAGCAGGGCAAGAGCAAGCACAGAGGTGGGATTTGGGCAGAAGCAGGATGTGCTGTGGGGCAGATGAGGGCTGGCTGGAAAAGCAGCACCCCAGCAGCATAGGGAGGCACCTGGAGAGCAGAAGTCAGGTCCATCTTTGCCATAAGATGGTCACAGAATATGTGGGGTGTTGATCACTGGTAAGGTTTCTGCAACTTCCTTTTTCCTCAGACACAACTTCCACTATTTCTTTTACACTCATTCTATTCTTTCTTGCTGGACAGCAAGGTGAACAGATCAAAGAATACTTCTATCTTCTCCATCCTTTGTTGGTCAGCCAGAATTTTTTGAAACTTTCTATAAGGTCATCAACCTTGTGGTAAGTAAACTCATACAGCACCAGCCCATACCCCGTAACAGTCTTACAGGTTGCTGTATGCTCCATCAGAGCTGTGGGAAAAGGGCCTGCCATGCACCACCTTCTGCGTCCACATGAAACTTTCTCAAAATATAGTTTCTAATTCACAGGCCTGTTCTTCTGGTTTCCGGGGTCTTTCCTGAGAATCCCTTTAGGGCTTTTCCTTGTTGTGCCTCCACACATGCTCTTTCAAAGATGGCATTTCATTCTGGTTTTCTATATCCATGCAGATTGTTGCCTGGGTCTTTGTTTATGTACAAGACAGTCTGTGAAAGCATGAGGCATGATACTTTACAAAATGGGTAGCCTCAATGGGGAAAAAGGTGAGGTAGGATGGACACAGAAGGGCAGGGCTTCTGGGGGCAGTGGGACTCTGCCAGGAGGTGTGAGACTTCTGCCTGAAGTTGGGGCAAAGAGTTGATTACTTCTGGTCTCCTGAAGAAGTTGTCTTCCTGCGTTTTGACATGTCTGTGATGGTTTGTTTTATTAGTGCTAACTGGAATTGGATTAAGATGTTATTAGCACCCTAAAAGAAATGAAGAAAAAAAAAAAAAGTAACATCTGCTAGGGAAATTTCATACAAGAAATAGCAGATGTGATTCAAAAAGACCTCTCTGAAAATCATTTTAAGATTTAATTATTTAGCAGATCTCACTGTGTAGAGGCAAACACCCACAGACTTCTGAGCCATAAATAGCAGAGTCAGATTACAGTCTGAAGGGTGTTAATGCCAGTGAAAGACTGGACACATTTCTACAGAACAAGCTATGTGAAATGTCATTTGTAGAGGCATACCCAAAAGAGATCTAATTTAAATACTGTACAAAAAGCATAGAAAAATGTAATTTCTATATGAAGAATAAATTCCAATTCATTCCTATAAATGCTATGATAAAATTCTCAGTGCTTACTGCATTGAAAAGGGAATGGGATATGCAGCTGATTAGATGAGGAAAAAAAAAAACCACACACTTTCTGACAGGGATATGGAGTACATGACTGAAAAGGTGTTTATCTTGTGTTTATCTCTAATTTCATATTCATTGATTAACAAATTTACCCTGTGCTTCATATGATATCATGCTTTATTCAAAACACTTCTGAAAAATTAACAAAACATAAGGAATGTGAGGAGAATGTCATAATACAGAGAATTTTATATCTTGTTGAACCAAAGGGATGCTTTAAAGAAAATATCTACTAAGCATACCAACACAAACAAGCTGGTTTCCACACATCATGAAGCCCAGTTTTGTTAGCCTTGTTTACCAGGGTTTTTCCATGCCAGGAGCCCTGTGTACAAAGCTGTGCAGTAGCTGAATAGCATGCTGCAAGTAAACGAATCATTACAGAAAGGAAAACACAATTCTTACTCATTAGGCTCATAACTCCTATTCATTAGTATATTCTTTCCACTTGATTAAATAGTAAAAAAGAGGAGTGTTGGGGATTGTATGAGGGGTACACAGATTTCTGAAGTGCAGCAATTCTAGCAAGAAGCCTGCAAGATGTTATGAAGGAATGAATGATGCCTGCGTACAAGCCCATGCTTCAGTCAGTGCCGGTTACATTTTTTCTCCGCAGGTGAAATTCTATATTCTGAACAGACATAAGTCATGGCAATGTGGGGCTGCCACAGGATCTGAAGCACTGAATGGAGAGAAATGATAATAGCCTCCAGTCTCCTCTCCTGAAAATCTGTTGTATAATTAAGAGTTTTCCACTAGACTGAAAACTTCCATCATTCTGATCCTTTACTGACCTTTACTTTGCTCTAAATAATCTTGTCTATGCTCTTTGACTTGAGACCTAGTTACAGTTTTCCCCTATGATTGCTTAAAATTTTTCTGTTGAAATTGTTTAGTTAAAACAAACAGAACAACAACAAAAGCACCGCAAGATCTGAGCATTACTTGATCACAGCAAGCTTTTTGTCTAGACAACTTGATTACACCTGGCAATACTGATAAACAAGAGACAGCAGACTCTATGATGAATTCATAACAGATATACTGAGATTACAGATGGCTCTTGAGGTTTACAGACCCAACTAAAATTAAATAGCATTTGAGCTCTTGAATCCATAGGGAACCTTTCACAGCTATCACAATTTGGCATCACAATTATTGTGACTATCACAAGAAGAGACTCTCACAAGAATCTGAATCACCATAAACAAATATCCTAAAGCAGTTTAGCAGGAAGCTGAGGAAAGATGTAAGTATGGCTAGAGAAAATACACAAAAGGAATTTTTCTCTGTTTGTGGGAGAGGGAAGATGATAACTAGGCACACCTAGATTTAAAGGGTTTTTCTCTGATCAGCGTTGTTACCAGGTTGCCTTATGCTGACTGGATATTTAGATGTTATGTGGATTAGGCAGCAGACAGATCAGCTGTCTAAATGCCATCATGAAACAGCTGCCCTCTTCTTTTCTATCCTGTTAATGCTAATCTTCCAAATCTGAAGCAGGCAGTGGTATTATTCCAACAAAGGCAATAATAAGAGCAATGGGCCCAACAGAACACTATGCAAAATGACATGTCACATTAGAGGAGCACTTTGTTTTCATCTGAGGATTCAAAGTGTTGGAGGCAGCACATTTAGAACAAAACTCGTGGACTCAAACCTTGAGAGCTTCACAAATTATATTTTCTTTGCAAGCCAACACAGCATTTTTTTTCTAATTGCCAAGCTGCTGATTTTAATGTAGAGTGGACCCTGTCAATAGACTAGGATTAATGTTGTGGAGATGCTATAAGTACCTAACAGGAAATTGCATTCATTCTGATAGCATCATCTTTATTACTTGTACCTGCAATTTTTGATTCCAATGATAAATCTCTGACTCAGGGTAGTTTCTCAGCGCTTGGGGAAGTGTGATGTATTTTCCTGTAGTTTGTTCATTATTATAATTACAGTATCTGTCTGCAACGTAAACTTCATGTGCACTGGGTCTTCCTTCCTCCATTCTCTACAGTCACATGTGCAGAACTACTGGAACACTGTATGAAACCTAATCCTGTTTTGTGTTGCTGTGAGTCATTGTATCTCTGGAGTATGGCGGCATACATCTTTATGTTTGTGCCTTAGCATTTATTTTTCTCCTGATTTTTGTCCACTGGAGACCACAGGGATGCCAATGTAGTTCCTTAAGTGGCTCACACATAATGAAATAAGATGCGATGTATAGGGAGTTATGAAAACATCTGAAGTCATTTAGAGACAACAGAATTGTCCGCTGTTAAAATCTTTGATATCTATACATTGCAATTAAAGACACATCAGCATTTCTAGCCAGAGCTACAAAAAAATCAAGCTATTTTTAGTAGAAGGACATTTGTAAGAATGTCGACTAATTATTAGAAGATTATTCAGACTGCATGAAATATGAAATAACATGGCTTTATGTGAAGTTTTGTGTTAGCCCTTTAGATCCCTGGTGTGAACTCTGCATTTTCTTTTTGTTGGCATGATTGAACAAGGTGGTGCAGGTATCCCAGATGCACACTTAAACCAGACATCTACCTGACCATGTTGTGAACAACAGATGGAAAAGAAGCTTTCCCTTTCTGAAGACAACAATGTGGTCACATGTATGCACACTTTGTTCCTATAAACTGGTGATGAGAAATGAGAATTCATTTGTTTTACACAGCTACAGGTCCAGCTGGTTACAACTGTAATCAGAGTTTAAGACTCCATATTTTATCCTCCTGGCATAACTGTTCAAATCTGTAACAGGCTGCTAAGCTCTATTAAGCAGTTAGTAACCCATTTAAAATGCACCTAGAATACACCTGCACCATAAAATATGACCAGTTTAATTTTTACCTTCCACTCTTTGACATCAGTTTTTTAACATTTTTAACTTTTGCATTAGGCCACTCATATACCAGGCATGCTTTGGCCTGGTAGCAGCATTTCACAAGAATGTATTTGCAAGGTTGGCAAAGGGTGAGTAGGATGTAGAATACTGCTTTCCCTTTCCTGCCATGCATGGAACATTTTTTTTTCTACAAAGCAGTCAAGTCTCAACCCCATTTGTCTGGAAGAAGTACATTTTGGAGCAGTGCATAACAATACTGTCATGACCTATTTCTGATGCTTCAGAACTGGGTGCAGCACCTAGGTGTTCGCACATGGCATGACCAGGTAGGACCTTGTCACCTGGCAGGGAGAAGCCATGGGAGTGGGGGCCATACATGCAGAATAACAGAGACAGAGTCCAGCACTGTGAGTAACTGTACGGCCCTCTCCTCCTCTTCATAGCATCTGTTCTCACCTTAGTGCACATTTGGCCGTGACACACAGTGTGGGTGCCAAGAATAGCACATCATTACCCCCATCTTCTCTGCAGATAACCACCTGTGTGCAAAATAGGCTAGATCCTGCAAACCTCCGAGCCTTAAAGGAGTAATAGACAAAAGTATCGTGCCATCTTTTACGTACTTTCTGAGCAAATAGGAAAATCACTGTCTGGCGAACAAGTCCAGCAGATAAATTCTACCCTAAATTATGTGGCACTGATTTTCATTTCCTGTGCAGAAGGAACTTACCCCAGCCTAAAATTAATGCATTCATGCTTTGGACAGGCGCTGTGCTGACTCCACTGACAGCCAGCTGAAGAGGTCTGCATAATTCTTAAAGGAATCTATCTTTTTACTCTGCATGTCATGAACTGGGAAAAGTTAGTAAAGAAAAATGAGTTAAGAATATTCTAGCATTTGCTAAAACACTTGCTCATTGTACTGGCAATTTCTCTTGCCCTAAAGAAGAAATGGGTGACATTTCTCATGACTGTACAATGTTCCATATTCTGCAGCTGAACTGGTGGTTGAGTCTCCAAGACACAGCAGTAATTGGCTCAGTGTGTATCAGATTCTGTTTGGCTCCCCTTGTGAACACAAAGTCTGGGAGGTAGCCAAGGAAAGAAAATGTACAGCACAACACAGATGACATGAGAGGCATAATAAACAAGAGCAGATGTGTCTGTTTACATAGTCAATGTGAGGGAGGTGGGAGCAAAATAAGTTTAACAACAACAAAAGGAAGCTGGTACCTAAACACAGGAGGCTTTGCGGGCAAAGAAGAGATGCCATCAATGATTATAAGTAGCATTTGCACTTCACTAGAGGATACCAACCATGAAGAAATGCTCATTGTGTGTACCAAATCCAGGCAACAGCACAAATAAATGCAACGAACGTAATGTGGGATTTCAAGGCTTCCAGTGAAATATTGTTGACACTAGCACTGGCAAACCCAGAGCCCTTCACAAAGATATTAGATAGTAGCTCATTACTTTCTTGCCATGTAGTGTGCACTCTCAGATGCAGTACATTTTTTGGTAGCAGACCAAAGTGAAAAAATATAAGAAATTAAACATTATTTAAACTTGAATGACTCCCATGTGTAGATGATGGCACTCTAAAAATTCAAGATGCCTCGGAGTTCCCTATATATCTGTCTTATGGGTTGCTAAAATGTTGCTGTTGCTATTATATCAAGTCTACTGTGAGAGTACTGGTTTCCGTATTTAATGGCACACGGTGTTTTCACTGAATATCTCAGTGGTAGTAAATGGAATGACAATGGGTCTTTTTGGACCCACCTACGACAAAGGTTGCACTGAGCTTCGAGTTTTGCCTCCCAGTTTCACATATCACCCTCTAACAGTAAGAAAACAAAACCCATTATCTCAGAATTTAGATGATGGATGGGTGAGAAAACTGGTAGGGAAGGTGACTTATCAAGGTTATTATAGTGTCAGAGCTGAAGTTCTTAACCAAAGCTATATCATCTTGGCATGTCTAACTCTCCTTTACATTAAACCGCTTAGTGCGGTTGGCATCAAGGTACATTAGATAAATCAACATATTCAGAAGATAGAGAATGACTTTAGCAAGATAAAAGATTCTGTGCTTCCTGTACTTAAATGACTACAAGAATCAATAAAATAATGGTTCTTAGTGTGTTTTTGTCGCTTGGAATTAACAAAGAAGACAGTACATTCCCATTTCATATCAAGCAATTCATGTCTCAGGAGCTTTTTTGCAAGTTTCTTCTTCCACAAAAAAGCTGGTGAAGGCTGTGAGTGCTGATATTATACTGTAGGTGTTTGGAGCCAAATAACAGGTCTTCGTCCTTATTGCACATCACTGTCAGATACCTGGTCACAACAGGATGCCTAAGCACTACCTTCATGTGAAAGAATAAATCTTCTCCTTTCTAGACTTTGAAAAATGTTTCTTCTTGGCTCATGTGCAGAATTATGCACCCAGATTTTACTAGTTACCATCTTTGAAATGACGAACTCATGTCTACTGATTGTTTAGTGGATCACTGAGAACGCAAAGGACTGTATGAGAGTGAATCATTATAGTAGTAATAGCAAAACTGTTCCTTCGTATCATGAGAAGCCCTATCTCATGGTTATTATCCATGGCAGATCATTGCAGAGGAAGAGAGAGATTTTTCTTCAGTTCTATCTGGAGTTAAATGTTATCTTAGTATTGTGGTACAGAGACAAGCTGACAAATGAAGAGTTATACATGAAAAATGCATGTCTGTGCAACTTGAAGAGAGAGATTTTTCCAGTATTATCTCAGCTGAAGCCTTACAAATTTTCTTCATAAAAGGCTTCTTTACGTATTTGTTTGTTTATTCTTTACATTATTTAATGCAAATGCCTGTTTTCTTTAGTAATGGCACTCTAGTCCAAGAGATCAGGAACAGCAGCAATCTTATTAAAAATTAAAAAGAATCTATAAGGCAAAATAGAAAGGGATGCTTGACTATTCTATTGATGATTTTGGACGTGTTTTTTTTTTTTTTCTTGTGGTTGTTTCTCTTAATATGATTTATTTTCTGTGCATCTGCAAACCACAGGACATGGAGAATGTGTTTTCAGGATGCAGGAGATATATTTCTTAAGA
>VXAV01002919.1:531123-544733 GCA_013399715.1 Alectura lathami
CACAACTGATAACCAAAGAGAATTCAATTGTTGAGTATTGTGATCTTGTGAGTTGCTTAATGTTAACTCACAAGGCTGAAATACTTCACTCAGGTGAAGAATTAAAATAAGGCCTGGGAATAAAACATAACCTTCTACACATTCATATGTATGAATCCATGGAACCAGACAGGATCAACCCAAGGTTGCTGAAGAAGCTGGCAGAAGTGCTCGCCAAGCCACTTTCAATAATTTACCAGCAGGTTAACCAGAGTGGTCCCAGTTGCCTGGAGATTAGCGAATGTGACTCCCATCTACAAGAACGGCAGGAAGGAGGATCTAGGGAATTACAGGCCTGTCGGCCTGCCCTCAGTGCAGTGGAAGGTCATGGAGCAGATCATCCTGATTGCCAATACACAGCACGTACGGGACAACAAGGTGATTACAGCTGGTCGGCATGGATTTATGAAAGGCAATTCTCACCTGACTAGCCTAATCTCCATCTATGACAAAATGGCCAACTTAATGGACAAGGGTAAGGCTGTGGGAAAGGCTGTGGGTCTTGCTTACCTGGACTTTAGCAAAGAATTTGATATTTCCCACAGCCTTCACCTGGCTGCTTATGGCTTGGTTATAACTTGCACTGACTAGATAGATGGCTTTACAGCTGGGCCCAAAGGGACATTGTGAATGTAGTTAAATCCACCCAAAGAGAGCCAGCCAAAAGTGGCTCTCCCCAGAGCTCGATATTGGAAGAAATTTTGTTCAATATTTTTATCAACAATCTTGATGAAGGGACTGAGTGCACCCTCAGTAAGTTTGCAGTTGACACCAAGCTGGAATGGAGTGTTGATCTGCTTGAGGACAAGAAGCCTTTGCAGAAGATACGGATAGGATAGATTGGTGGGCTGCATCCTGTTGAATGGATTGCAACAAAGCTAAATGCTGAGTGCTCCACAACAACATTGTGCAGTGGTATAGTCTTGGGGAAGAGTGGCTGGAAAGGTGCCCTGCAGAAAAGGACCTAGATGTATTTTTTCTTTAAGACCTGTTTGTAACTCCATTGTCATGACAGAATTGACCTNCTGAACATGAGTCAGTAGTGTACCCAGGTGGCCAAGAAGGCCAATGGCATCCTAGCCTAAATCAGAAATAGTGTAGCCAGCAGGTCTGGAAAGTGACTATCACCTTGTACACATCACTGGAGAGACCACACCTCAAATAATGTGTTCAGTTTTGGGCCCATCACTACAAGGATGGTGATTTTCTTGAGCATGTGCAGAGAAGCTGGTGAAAAGACTAGAAAAGAAGATGTATGTGGAGAAGCTGAGGGAAGTGAGATAGTTTAGTCTGGAGAAAAGGAGGCTCAGGAGACAGCTCATCGCTCCCTACAACTACCTGAAATTAGGTCGTAGAGAGGAGGGTGTTGGTCTCTTTTCTCAGGTGACTAATGATGGTACATGAGGAAATGGCCTTAGGTTTTGCCAGAGGAGCTTTAGGTTTGATAACAGGAAGAATTTCTTTAGAGAAAGGGTGGTCAGTCATTGGAACAGCCTGCCCAGGGAGGTGGTGGAGTCACCACCCCTAGAGATATTTAAGAAACATACTGATTTGGCACTTAGGGACATGGTTTACTAAAAGGATTTGGAAGGTCAGGCCGATGGTTGGACAGGATGATCTGAAGGGTCAGTTCCAACCTAAATGATTGTGTGATTTTAAACATAAGATACGGCATTTGTCTGACTAAAGGTGAAATAGGCCAAGAATTATTAAAAATTTAGGTATAATGTATGTGTTTGTCCTATTCCTAATGCTTCCAAATAAGAAAGATTTATCTCATCATGGCAGTGTGTGCTGTTTCTGTTAGTGAAGGCATAAATCTTTGCACCTGCTTTTTAATACGTTCAAACTTTCTTCCCCTTACTCCTTAAAATGTAGGTAATTTTCCCCAGAGGCTGTTATCTAATACTTAATTGAGTTATTTACCTTGATTCTGTAAAATTGCAAACTATCTAAATCACAGTTCCCTAGTCAGTTCTTAAGCAGTAAAAAGTTAGATTTAATAGTAATTTTATGCATGCCTTATACACTAGGAATTAATTTAATTACTCCTGGATGACTGTGAAAACATTTAGATTATCTCTGACCAGCTTCCCTAAAAATGCTTGGTTTGTGTCATATCATGTAGAGAGAAGAAAAGGGGAAGTAGGTCACTTCAGAGTGTCATGTATTCACTCCTTTCCATTAACTACTCTTTGTTCTGGACACTGTCTTGTTTCAGTGACTATTTTTCTGCACTTTGGGCTTGTTGGATTATTTTACTTGATGTTAAACAATTTTAAAACATTGCCAATCAGCCTTTCTACAGCTAAAGTATTAAAAAAAAAAAAAATTTGGAGTAACATAATGAAATGAAAAAGAGGACAAAGATATTTCCATGGGTCTGAAAAGCCTGATCAATACCAGCTGGGACCAAAACCAAAGTACATTGATTATAATGCATAGAATCATAGAATCATAGAAACATTAGAGCTGGAAAAGACCTCTAAGATCATCTAGTCCAACTGCCAACCCATCACCACCATGCCCACTAAACTGTGTCTGTAAGTGCCACATTTACACATTTCTTGAACACCTCCAGGGAAGGAGACTCCACCACCTCCCTGGGCAGCCTGTTCCAATGCCTGACCACTCTCTCAGAGAATTTTTTTCTAACATGCAACTTGAACCTCCCCTGGTGCAGCTTGAGGCCATTACCTCTCATTCTATCACAGTTACTAGGGAGAAGAGGCTGACCCCCACCTCACTCCAGCCTCCTTTCAGGCAGTTGTAGGGAGCAATAAGGTCTCCCCTGAGCCTTTTCTTCTCCAGACTGGACAGCCCGAGTTCCCTCAGCCACTGCTGGTAACACTTGTGCTCCAGGCCCTTCACCAGCTTTGTTGCCCTTCTTTGGACATGCTCCAGGGCCTCAATGTCCTTCTTGTAGTGAGAGGCCAAAAACTGAACACGGCACTTGAAGTGCAGCCTCACCATCGTTGAGTACAGGGGGACAATCACCTCCTTAGTCCTGCTGGCCACACGAGCCAGGATGCCATGGGCTTTCTTGTCCACCTGGGCAAACTGCTGGCACATATTCAGCTGCCTGTCAACTAGCACTCCCCGGTCCTTTTCCTCTCCACAGCTTTCCAGCCACTCTGCCTCAAGCCTGTGGCATTGCATGGGGTTGTTGTGACCAAAGTGCAGGACCCAGCTCTTGGTCTTGTTGACCCTCATGCAGTTAGCCTCAGCCCATCTGTCCAGCCTGTCCAGATCCCTCTGTAGAGCATCCTTCCCTCAGGCAGATCAACACTTCCTCCCAACATGGTGTCACCTGCAAACCTATTGCGGATGCACTTAATGCCTTCATCCAGATCATCAATAAAGATATTAAAGAGGACCGGCCCCAGTGCTGCCCCCTGAGGAACGCCGGTTGTAACAGATCTCCAGCTGGATTCAGCTCCATTCACTACCACTCTCTGAGCCTGGCCATCCAGCCAGTTACATATTGATCTTATTGCATGGACAATTATTAAGGTTGTCTGGATGCCTTAACTGTGCATTTCTAAGCCTTGTGTTTCTTTAACATTCAACCCTAACTGTGATTTTACTGAATTTGTACTATTTGTTTGGGGAACAACAGCAAAATCCACATAATTTGTTTATCTGAAATTGTGTTTTTAAACGTTACCTTCAGTTTTTTCCATTATTTTTACATAGTGTGTGTGTGTATGTGTTTGTCTCTGGAGGTCTACACAGTGAGGCAAAAAGTAACAGACTGAAGAATTTACTTTCAGATCTGTTGCTAATAACTGTATTACTGTAGCACCATTTGATTCAGCATTCTTAGTGCACTGGAAATAATTTTAACATGTTAAAAATAAATCTAAGTATCGCATTATAGTCCATTTCAAGATCACACAGTTTTGTAACTGAGAATAGAATAATATGGTAAAATGAATAAAAGAAATGCTGAGAAAAAAATGTGTGTAACATACTAAACTGAGCATACAATGAGAGTTAGGCAGAAGGTGTTAGGCATACTATGTGCATACATAAGAGCAAATACAGGATAAACTGGTGACCTTTTCATTTATCTCTTCCTTTTCCCTTTCAAAAACCTAATGATCTTTGGGGAATAATTAAACTTCTTTGCGTATAATAGTATGGGGAACTTTCATTTTTCCACAGGAAAGGAAAAAAATCAAGGTTACTAAATGGAGTTACAGGCATAGAAAATATTCCTATACCAGAATAAGAATTAAAGAAGAACGATAGAGAACAAGAGAAAGGAAGAGAGAAGGAAAGAAAGAAAGAAATGGATCAGAACCTTAACTTACGTCATTTTAGGTGATTTCACTGAAATGGCTCAGTCAAGTCATGGATTTCAAGGTGAACAAGGCCTATTAGTCCATTTTAGTCTGACCTTCTGCATAACGAAGGCAACAAAATTCCATCTAGAAACTCCTGTTGAGCTGACAGATCTCTTGATTAACTCAATATGAGGATTTGGCTCTTCACTTTTTGGAAGATCAGTAGAACTTCTCCCTGGGAGGGAGAGTTTCATGAGATGTCTGCAGTATTTGATTCAGCATTTACAAAAAAAAATTTACAATTTTGATCTGTGGTGACTGTGAAGGTGTCAATAGCCCATGCTGACCTCTCGTGGCAAAGGTTCACTCCAAAAGTGAGAGGGGCAGTGTTTCAAAGGAATGAAAACCTTTCTGGAATCCCAAACTGACAGTGACAAATGTCTAGATGACAAGGTCATATGGCAGGTGTCTTTGTTACTGAATATAAAGAAAGGTCATACTTTAGGACAAGTTTCTGATTTTTAAGGGAATTTTAACTGCTACCTTGTAGTAAGACATCAAAAACAAGGAATAGAGAAAAATCCTAGTAATCTATAGAAATAGATAAATGACTTAAGCACCAGGCATGGACACGAGCAGAACAAAGAGATACAGCATTTATTTCTGGAGAGATCAGGTAGCCCTCCATGAAACAGTTTTGTNCTAGAATTCAGAATAAGGAGAAAGTACCATTGGCTTCAGGTAAGTGTGTGCTTGGTGTTTAAATAGGCATAATAAATGTGGTTGGCTTAAAATGAAGTATTTGTGGTAGTAGAGGTCAAAATTCATTGATTCACTTCAATGAAGTGGCAGAGGAAAGAGAGGTTAGTTTGCAAATGAGAAATATGCTTATTCAAATTCTTATTTCTTCTGTTACCTTGGTGATGTTATTAAAGTCATTATAGCCAATTTTAAGAAAAGTTAGTTTATATTTTTGGAGTGGAAATATTGCTGCCATGGTCTTGAAGAGAAGGTTGGACAGAAGAAGCCAATGGCAAGAATGGGTGACCTAGATTTTAGTAGGAGCTGTGCACTTCTGGATAGCCCATAAGGAGCCAAAGCTGCTGCAAGCAGAGTTGCCAAATATCTTGGCAAAGAGAAATATAATTGTGATTTATTTTTTTTCTTTGTAAAATGCCCCAGCATCCCAGTGAAAGAATATAAGTTCTCATTTTTTCTGCAAGTTAATCATAAAGCACCTAGCAATTTTAACCCAGTACTGTGAAGCCAACCCATAGGTTATTTAGGGATCACATGGGAACCTGTTTGAACTCCTGTTGCCTCCAGCTGACCACATCACGGTGAAACACTGATGGGGCCATAAGACATCTGGACCAGTTTGAAGCCAAATGGAACCCTGTCATCTATGACAGTCTTTCTTAGTGTATTTGAAATGGAATCCACATCTCCCAGCTCCCAGAAGAATGCCCAGACCATCCAGCTATTAGATTTGGACAATGATATTACTACCCAGCAGAAGCAGAACTCTGTGAGATGCTTCTGGCTAAAGCAAGTTTCCCACAGAAATTATGAATTCTGCATTGTGTTCACTGAATGAATGCAGAGACAGTTCTATACTGGCCAATTTATTTTATGTTTAGATTCCTATGAATTCCAATTCCTATGAATAATTCTTGGCTAGGAGCTCTTTCGTAAGCAACTTACTGCAAATCCTGAAAAAGCAGTGGGACAGGTTCTCTGTTTTCCAAAGTTAGCTTTAGTCCATGGGTAACAAGAAACTGTGTTGATTTAGATTAGCTGGAAATTTAGCCTGACACATCTTGATAGACCATGACAAGTCAAATATCTAATTCTGATGCTTCATTGAATAAGCAAATGCCTTAGAATGAAACCTCCAGATGCAAAACATTATCTGGATGTTCACTTGCTTGCAATATCCAGCCACATCTCTTTAGGTATGACAGTAAGTAAGCAGAAAAAGAAAGCGCATATACTAATTTCATTTAAAATGCTGGTTTATCTAGCCACCAGATTTGAAACCTTCATATCTAATCAGGTCATATTAACAGGCTGGGAAATAAGGTAAAATTAATGTGTGCAAGGTTCTTTAAAACCAGGGACACAGGTGAGAACCTTTAACTAATTGGATTGTTCTTTTTGTCCAGTATTCCAGCAATGCTAAGAGAGAAGTCATTCCTATAATGAAGGGCGCAAAGAGCTCACCAGCCCTTCTCCTGGGGAAGAAGAAGCTTTGAAAACCAAAAATAAGCATCCTTGGAACAGCCACGGTCTGCTGCCCTGTACCCCTGCTTTACTCTTCATTCAGGGAGGGATATATTGCTGTGTGCCCACAACTGATTATATTCACACTGCATTTTTGAGAAAACCCCATTCTGATACCATGAAATTGACCTGGCAGCCCCTCTCCCTGGTTTCAGATCAGACAGCAGAGCTATCATTCACACCTGTAAAAGTGTAATACATTCTGAAGAATAAGCTCTTTTTCATTCCTGCAAAGCCTGGAATTGGATTTGAAGGTGCAAGTTTCTCCTTTTCCCATCTCTTTTCACTTTTGCATTTTGCCTCTCTGAGCCTCGTATTGAATGTTGGTGACCCACATTTTGCTCCAGGTCCAAAATCCTGTGGCCGCACCCCTTGGTGCCATGTGCGCCAATAACTTTTGTGAAGTTCTTCCAGTGCACTTTTCTTAGCAGTAATTGACCAGTGAACATGACTGTACTTCTACTCATTTCTTACTCCTTTTATCACTTTTTTTTTTTTTTTTTTTTCCACAGCAGTAGTGCCGAGGTTGTTTGGGACAGATATAACATGTAACAATCCCCTTTTATAACTCTGCCTCTTAAACTGAAACAAAGGTACAAAATGCATCACTAACCTGATGCCTTATAAGGCAATTTTGTGAAAGGCAAGCTCTCAGTTATTTAGCTGGAAATCCTGATAATTATGAGGCACAGTGATGATTTTAAATGATATAACTCCACAAGCTTTGGGTGTTGGAGAATTTTATAAAGGGCTTTATTTCGTAACTTCAAGAGTACTTTTTCTTTTCTTGTCAGTCCACCACAATTGTGGCATCACCTAGGATACTATAGCACTGCTCTGCATTACAATTTTGGCTTGCTATTTCACAGCTTACTTAGAGTGTTTCAGGGCAGAAACCTTCTACTTGGCCTCAAACTTCCTTGTTCTTTCTCTTTGTTCTTTGTGAACACATAGGGGCTATAACTGTATTTGTACTCCCATAACCTTCATGTGTTTGCTTGCTTTTTTCTGAACTGCTGTATTAGGATTAAGGCAGCCCAGTACAGTGAAACCCAGTCCCCATAACTACTAAAGATTACAACTGTTTTCAAGTTACAGCTGGGGAATTTGTGAACAAATGGCCTTGTTAGAGAAGGAGAACCTTTCTCAGATACATTCCTTCTTCTCATAAGGATAGGCATCTGATATTGCCTACCAAGTCTAGAGACAAACTAAATTAATCCGAGAAAAAAAAATCAAATTTATTCTTACTTCTTTAGGATAAAGAACATGGCACTTTCCAAACTCCATTAGTTTATTACATGATGTCATGATGTGGAATACATATGGTAAAAAACCACAACAGGTTCAAAGGATAAATAATTGGTTGGATGGTCACAGCCAAAGGGTTGTAGTCAATGGCTCTACGTCCAGGTGGAGGCCGGTCACAAGCGGTGTCTCCCAGGGGTCTGTCTTGGGACCAGTGCTCTTCAACATCTTTATCAACGACTTAGCCTGTGGGATCGAGTGCACCCTCAGCAAGTTTGCTGATGACACCAAGCTGAGTGGTGCAGTTGATACCCCTGAAGGAAGGGATGCCATCCAGAGGGACCTGGACAGGCTGGAAAAGTGGGCCCACGAGAACCTGATGAGGTTCCACAAGGCCAAGTGCAAGGTTGCACTGTTGGGTCGGGGCAATCCCAGGTGTGTGTACAGACTGCAGAAGAACACATGAGAGCAGCCCTGCGGAGAAGGACTTGGGTGTTGTGGTCGACGAAAAGCTGGACACGAGCCGGCAGTGCGCTCTTGCAGCCAGGAAGGCCAATGGCATCCTGGGCTGCATCAAGAGAGGGGTGGCCAGCAGGGTGCAGGAGGATATTGTCTTCCTCTGCTCTGCCCTTGTAAGGCCCCAGCTAGGGTACTGTGTCCAGGCCTGGGGTCCCCTGCACAAGAAATACTTGGAGCTGCTGGAGGTGGTCCAGAGGAGGTCATGAAGATGCTCAGATTGATGGAGCACCTCTCCTATGAAGAGAGGTTGAGGCAGGTGGGCTTGTTCAGCCTTTAGAAGAGAAGGCTCTGGGGAGACTTAATGGGAGCTTATAAACAGGAGGGAAAGTGGCTTTTTATACGGGCAGATAGTGATGGGGGGGATGATTTTAAACTAAAAGACCGATGATTTAGGTTAGATATTAGGCGGAAATTATTTACTGGTGGTGAGGCACTGGCACAGGCACAGGAACAGAGAAACTGTGGATGCCCCATCCCTAGAGGTGCTCAAGGCCAGGCTTGATGGGATCCTGGGCAGCCTGATCTGGTGGGTGGCAACCCTGTCCATGGCAGACAGGTTGGAACTAGATGGTCTTTAAAGTCCTTTCCAACCCAAGCCATTCTATAATACTCTGAAACATACTGTATAAAAAAAACCTATATTATCATTTGATAAGGAGTCTTAACATTTAAAAGTCAGGTAATGAGTTTTAGATTTACATGTCCACCCTCAGACAGTGTAATACAAGTTTTTAAGTTTTCCAGTTTTCAGGGATGCTCACCAAGCAGTTCCTTTGTTGATTTAATTGAGCATTATGGTACTTAGCATTATTGTGCCCAGCTCTAGGAGTCCACAGAATAAAGAATTTATATTATCTTTAAAAACTCTGTAAAAAAGTGAGAGTAAAAATTTTAGCCAATTCCTCTCATCCACCTTTCCATTGAGCATTTAACATTGTCTGCAAGTTAACTACTATTAGGAAGAATGAGACCCAGGGGAGCAATACTACACCGGCTAGGTGATAAACTACTGGCAGTATAATCAGACTGTTACGACACAAAATTGAGAATGCAGAAATACAAGTTCTAGTCTTGACTTGATGTGTGGCTTTGGGAAAGTAATTTCAGTCCTCCTTTCAGTTTGCTAGCTAATAAACAGAGAACAGTAAGTTATTCTGAGAATGCTGAGATGTCTAGTTTTAGTCAAAAAAGAAAATTGAAGACTAGCCATGCTAAGTACAATTTTCTAATGCTACTCGAAGAAGTAAAGAGAAATCATTTAGGTGTTAGGTGTCTCTTAGGAGGAATAGGTTGAGCATTTGTATTCTTCTGCAAGCTTCTTGTACAGAAGTCTTTCAGCTCCAAGCTCTCAAATATATTTGGGTTCTTAGATACAACCAGTTTCAACTGGAATTCACCAACTTGACACCTCTGTGAATCTAAGCATCCTCTCTAAAATGAAATCAAAGTTCTTCCATACCTTCCTCATAGTGTTACTTTAAGAGGCACTTTAAAACCTGAGACATTTTCTAACATAATAAACTATGTATGTGTACTCTTTATATGTCTGTACACTGCCTTTATATCCGGTTGAATATTCAAAAGATTCAGCTTTGGTTTTGTGCAAATTTTTTAGCCTTTGTGAATCAACAGAACAAATCTGTAACCTCTAACATGCAAAAGTAAGGGACAATTAAGATCAAATTGGTCATACATAAAACATTCAAATGACACATCTTGGCTTTAGAATCAGTGCTGAGAAAAAAAAAAAAAAAAAAAAAAAAAAAAAAAAAAAGGGAGAAGGTCCCACTTAGTATTCTTTCAGTATTTCGGTTTGCAGGTTTTCTTGTCCTGTCAGGAAATCACAAAGGTCATTTGCTTCATTATAATTAAGGCTAAGATTCTCTATGATGAGAAAAATTCCACTTGAACTGTGGATTTTCCAAATATGTACAGAAGAAATTTCAGCATTTTCTGTTCTGAGATACAGCCGTCACAGTTCCTTACAAGAGTTCTGTATTCGTTGTCATAACCTCATTATTACCTCTATTCACCTTATTTGCCCATTAAACTATGTATTCTGCCCAAGGTTTTTAGACAGCTTCCTGGCCAGGTCAAAATGTTAATAAAAGTATCTTTCTATGTTTCCAAAACCACATAACGGAGTTTTTCTGTTGTGACTGCACTTCAGCGAAATAGTTTTAGTTCTAGGCATGATTCTACTCTTCACATTTTTTAAAAACTTTAAACATGGGAAATAAACTCTGAAAGTCTTGTAAGTGAAGCACAAGCTAGTATAAACATTCATCATATTCTCAGGGGTGGAGGTGCTGAATATGTCTGTGTGTTAATTGGCTCAGTCAAACCAATGGGTACTGCTGCGCTGATGGCTTACATCCAACTGTATTAGAAAGCTGAAGCATATTTTCAAAACAACATTTGAGAAGGCAGTAGTGTTAAACTAGACCTCCAAGTAGCAGAAGGAGCATTAAAGATTTACAAAAATGCAGATTTTAACAAGTGTAATTGACAAAAAATGACATATTTTGTGTCGAGGGCTTTTGTCTTTTTCTTTCTGAAAATGACAAGGAAAGATTTTAATAGAAGTAAGCACTAACTTATATTTTGGACTGACTGTTTAAATGATGGAGAAGAATGTATATTTAACTGTTACCATCTATAGCAGTCTCTGAGTTTCTGATTTCAAGTGGGAATTTAAATAGGAATGCCAAAACAGAAGAAGAGGTCAGTTTCTGCAGATACTTCAGCTGTGTGAAAACCAGGAAGTAGAACTCACGTGAAAATGTTGATTTTCTTATCTGCTTTGCTATTTGTTATTAAAGATTTGGATCATTGAGATAGAAATTTAAAGATACTTGCATGTGTCCAAGTCTTTTGATAGCCAGGATTTTTACATTAATACTTTCGATCTATGTACTTTTAGGAAATTTCAGTTTTCAAAACTTTCAGAACCACTGAAATATTTGTTGGCATTTTAGCAATATCAAATCTCAGACTGCAGGTCTTCTATACACTCATGTCTTTCAAAAGAGACAGGAATGAAATACTACAACAAGGGGCTCATCCTGATGAAAACACGTGGAAAACAGTTCCACAGACCGTTGTCTTTGTCAAGGAGCAAGCGCACAGGAAACACTCCATGCTTACTAACTTGCAGAGTGTAAAGGTGAAAAGGTCCATCAAAGTACCCATTTTGTTCTTGACTGCAACATGCAAGTGATAAGAACCTCCACGGTTCAGTCCAGCATCCGTTACAGTGGGCTGTTATATCACAAAATTTTCCTGATAAACAAATCATCCTCTTCAGAGCACCCCTATTACTCTTACTGAGACCATGTTTCAGGACCTTACTAGTGTTATGACTGAAAACTTTTCACCCATCTCCAGCCTGAATTTACCCGTGACCATATCCACATAAGGACCTTCAAACCCTAATAAACTCTTTTATGTTCTCTGCTCAAACATGCTTCTCCAAATTAAATATGCCAAGTAATTGAATCTCATCATCAGAGGAAGATTCTCTATTCAACTATATATTTTTTTAGCAACCAGCCTTCTTTTCCATCTCTTTCAGAATCGAATCATAAAATCATAGAATCATAGAAAATGATGGCAGGGTCTTCAAAGATCTTCTGATTCCAACCTGCCTGCCATGTGCAGGGCTGACAACATGCTAGTTGATCAGACTGCCCAGGAACCCATCCAGCCTGGCCTTGAACACTTCCAGGGATGGGGTATCCACAACTTCTCTGGGCCGAATAGGTTTCTCTTTCCTCACAGTCTTATATTGAGCCTCATAATTAGGGTTTCATTAACATAAATTTTCCCAAAGGTCATACAGTCCTGACGTGATGACCCCAAGAGAAACAGTCACCACTACAGCAGTGGTGTGTCCCATTGCTCTGTGTTCCCCACTGTTCTTTCCCATTTTACCATTTTCCTTCCCCTTGAGGCATTAAACAAATATATAACTTCTGGTATTTTCTCAGTGCACTGTACGATCAAATCGCCTTTCAACAAACCAGACTCCAGTCTTGTTACACATGGAATTTTTGCACGTTTTTGAATTATTCTTTTGTGTGTAGTTTTTGCATACAGTCAAGCTATCCGATATCCGTCGAATAATGCATGGTCTCAGAATTAAAAAAAAAAAGTACTTCAGTATCATTCCAACCAATGCTGTAGACATAGACAATTAAACTCCACGCACTGCTTTACCCTGTTCACATTCTCACAGATCCCATTTAGTCCTTGTTGTTGTTGCTAAAGAACATATTTAGAAACTGATGCTGAACTTCTTACCATAACCTCTAGCACTTTATCAGAGTCACATCATTGGAAGAGACATTATTTGAATATTTATCAAATGTCTGCATTTCTTGTCCTAAGAACATAGTTTCAGATTTAGTTGTATGAAGCATGTTTTACATGAATGAAGCAAGCAAACTCAATTTATTTATATAATTATCTGACCATTGTTTATATTCTGTGAGCTGTTGTGTTGCTGATGTATATTTTTAATTAATGGTTGAGTTTATATTTATGGTGTTCCAATGGTCCATGAAAACGTTTAATAGTTTAGACTACCTGTCAATTCCCAATGAAAAGCCCTACAACATCCCCAAATTTACTTTTGACAGTTTCTATTAGTTAGGTAGCTAAATTTTACCCCTTATAGCATAAACTGTATTTGTATCATGTAGGAACATTATATACATTCCCTGCTTACAGCTTCCAGTCTTTAGGAAGCTTTTAAACCTCCATCCTCACGTTGAAATGGGAACCTAGACATAAATTACTGCTTTCTTCCTCTAAAATTCTAGTATGCATCTCCAGGTGGAATACAGCCAACCTATTAAGGAACCAAAATCTAAGGTGCGTTTTTTTTTTGTTGTTGTTGTTGTTTTTGTTTTTGTTTTTTTAATTGCATTAATCCTCCTACATTATATTAGCATAACTGCAATTATTTTGTAGTCTCAGGTATTGATCTTTGCGCCAAAACTTCCACTAGAGCAAAGAACAGGTTCGTTTGCGGCTGCAGCTCTCTCCCCTGCTGCTTCACAACAATATTAAATGGAGTCTTTATGCCACCCTCCTTACATATGTTTCTCAGGTGGCTGCTAATCACCCTTCAGTTCTGAAGAAACATGGCAACGAAATAAAGGTCACTGGGAGATTTTCTTTCTCTTTCTTTCTCTTTCTTTTTATTTTTTATTTTTTGGTTGTTGTTGT
>VXAV01002919.1:562798-587014 GCA_013399715.1 Alectura lathami
ACAAGAGAATCCATAGCCGTAATGGAAAAATTGTTTTCTTACAAAGTTCCCCTCTTTCTTATGGAGTTACAGCTAGCTGCTGATGCAAAACTTGCATCAGCACATACTGAGGTCTTAGAAATAGAAAATGTTCTCCCTCAATATGCAGGCAATGTGAACAGTCCGATAAAGAACATGGTCTTTATCACACTAATCACGTTCCTGAGATGTTATCAGAACTTTCTCAAACTCTTACTAAAGTAAAATAAAACCTGAAGTTGCTTAATCTTTGAGGGGCATTGAAATTCAAGAGGAATAATAAATAAAGAAGACCTGTTCCTTGAGAAGCTTAGGGATTTATCTATGCAACTTCCATTAATATATATTTGATGGGAGCTGAGCAAGTAAATTCCCATCTCTGTTTGCAACAGGGTGCTGAAACAAATATTTATGTTCGAATAGGATTTTCCCCCTTCAGGTGTTAAATACTATGTATGTTTTCCCAGGCCTTTCCAAGTCCAGCAGGGTCCCAAGCATCTTGCATCTTGAATGGTCCCAACAGAACTCAGGGAATCACTCCACTAATGCACTGCTGCCCACTTTAAAGTGGAGGGCAGCAAGTCTCTGTGTCTGGCAGAGAGTCTGATCAAGCTGAACAGGGCAATTCAGACCTTTAATAGTCACCTGAGTCCTGTGATCCTTGTAGAATTAATGGATAACTAGATAAGACAAAGAGAAAACATCAGACACAAATAAAAAGTGCTTAGCTCAGTTTTTAAAGGAATTGCCTTGGCCTCCACCCTATCGGGGCAAAATCTGTGAGCTGTACGTACCAGAGCAACAATGCTGAGGTCAAAAGAATGACACTGATCAGTTCTGGCTTCAGCACAGCAGGACGGAGTTAGGTAACGCTGCTGTGTTTAAACTTGTGATATCAGTGTATAAAGGAGGAAAGAATCAAAAAACAAAATAAGATATGCACACAGATCTTACCAAAGTTTGAGAGCTCTCTCAGCACAGCTCACATCCCCCAGCTCTGCTATTAAACACAGAACATAAAATTTGTCTAGCCACAATGACAGTCTCAATGACTTCGAAGAGACAGGCTTTTGAATTATCTGGGAAAGCCTTTGTACAGTGGCATTAAACTTAAATTTATGGATACGCTACTTAAAATCTGAATGTAGCAAGCTCATTTTTACAGACACTGAAAGGGAGAAGATCATTTCTTTGCATAATTAAACAGCCAGTGGTGTCATTAAGTTAACTTATTTCCTTTGCTTGTTTGTGACATGTTGTCCATCTTCCCTCTACTTTAGTGCTTGGGCTCTGAAGACAAGCTGTCTTCACTTCACTAAAACAAAAAGACAAAGAAATTTTCCAGGACAGTAAGTGTGCATTTTTCAAACATACAAATATCTACTATAATTTTCTACATATCAGAACAGGAAAACAACAATGACTGTGCTCCAGTCCATCGATTTAATTTCTGATAGGAGCTCATATTCCATGCTTCAGAAGAAGGCAAAAGCCATCCCAGACTTGGCACATGGGTTTTAGTATACCTCTAACCTCAAGACTCCTTGTAATCTCTAATAGTGCTTCATTGGCTTATGGCTGCAGAGGAGAGGAAGCTTAATATTTTCCAAAGTGATAGATTTAACAACTGCATATCACAGTGCTTTTTATTATCTCTGTGTGTTTTCATTCTTTCCGTGATGTATCTATGTGCTTCTGGCCTCTCTGAAGCTGTCATTTCCAAATTAAATAACATATTGCATAAAAGATACGGGTTTCGTGCAGTGCTGAATTTGCCCTCTCTTTGTGTCAATGAATGTGTCCATGATCTAGGGTTGGGAAAAAAGAGAAAAAGAGACTCCCGGTCAAACTGTGTCCTGTGCACTTTGTCCTGTGCACATAAAACTGCAAACCACTATTTAAAAATATAATAATAATAATAATACAAAAAAAAACACTTCCAAAAATATACAGTAGTTTATGTCAAAATATGAAAATGCAAGGGAGAGAGATCTGGTAACAGTGGAAGTGGAGTGGATTGTGGATAATCTATTCAAAGCCTTTCCCAGAAAACTAACCCTATGATATCAGAACAAACATTTCACTGAGCAACTTCTTGCCTAAGGAAAGCAGAGAAGTCTAGAAGACTGAAATCAGGCACAGAAGAACAAAATTTCACTTTAAATTCCACTGTGATTTATTCAGAAGTACTTTGGTAGCAGGGTTATTTTCAAAGTTAAAAGAGATTTGTGCTTAATTATGAACAATATTTCAAAAAGTGTCCACCAAAGTAGTATAAAAAGAAAGCTAAAGAAAATGGACACAATAACTTCAGTTATTGATCAGCCTTATAATATTATCTTCCAATATTGACGTACAGGGAAGAAATTTTTTAGTGAGGAAAACACAGCAAATCCAAGTGAACAGATGTAGAATCATAGAATCATAAAATGGTTTGGGTTGGAAAAGACTTTAAAGATCATTTGGGTCTAGCCCCTCTGCCATGGGCAGGGTTGCCATGGACTAGATCAGCCTGCCAGAGCCCCATCCAACCTAAGCTTGAATACTTCCAGGGATGGAGCACCCGCAGTTTCTCTGGGCAGCCTGTGCCGTTGCCTCACCATGCCCTGAGTAAATAATTTCCTCCTAATATCTAACCTAAATCTCCCCTCTTTTAGTTTAAAATCATTCCCCCTTTTCCTATCACTATCAGACTGTATGAAAAGTCACTCTCCCTCCTGCTTATAAGCTCCTTTTAAGTGCCAGAAGGATGCAATGAGGTCTCCCCAGAGCATTTTCTTCTCCAGGCTGAATAACCTCAGCTTCCCCAACCTTTCATCACAGGAGAGGTGCTCCAGCCCTCTAATCATTTTGGTGGCCCTCCTCTGCACCCGCTCCAACAACTCCACTTCTTTCTTGTGCTGGAGGCCACAGGCTTGGATGTAGTGCTGCAGGTAGGTCCTTACAAGGGCAGAGTAGAGGGGGACAATGTCCTCCCCCTCCCTGCTGGCCACCCCTACATTGATGCAGCCCAAGATACCATTGGCCTTCTGCTCCGCAAGCGCACACTGCTGGCTCAGGTCAAGCTTCTTGTCCACCAGAACGCCCAAGTCCTTCTCCGCAGGGCTGCTCTCAAGGAGTTCTTCTCCCAGTCTGTACACACTCCTGGGATTGCCCCGACCCAAGTGCAAGGTGTTGCCTTGTGGAACCTCATCAGGTTCTCGTGGGCCCACTTTTCCAGCCTGTCCAGGTCCCTCTGGATTCCATCCCTTCCTCCAGGGGAATCAACTGCACCACTCAGCTTGGTGTCATCAGCAGACTTGCTGAGGGTGAACTCGATCCCACAGTCTAAGTCGTCAATAAAGATGTTGAAGAACACCAGTCCCAAGATGGGCCCCTGGGGGACACCACTTGTCACCAGCCTCCACCTGGACATATAGAGCCATTGACCATGACTTAGCACAAAATATACATGCTACATCTTGAGAAAAAATAAAAATAGAAAAATAAACGAGTAAATAAAAAGTAAGCAAGCTTATTTATATCTAAGTTGACAAAACCTGAGAAATGGAAAACGAAAAGGTCACCTGCAGTTCAAGGCTCTGGAAACCTCTATTTGAAGTGTAATAAATTAAATATGAAGTTCTATATAGACTGTTTGTCCACAACCAGTAGAACTAAATCCTGGCAGAGAAAAGTGAATTTTGACTTTAAAACTGCAGCTTCCATGGAGCAAATGAATAATTAGCAAATCCTAGCTCTTTTTAGGAAAAAAAGGGAAAAAAAAAAAAAAAGAAAAAGAAAACAAAGAAGAAAACGTAAGGTTCTATTTGTTTTATTTTTGACTCCTCTCATGGTACATGAATTTGCATTTGGGAGGATCAGCAATGCTGCTTTTCCATGGATGTCCAGTCCTCATGGAAGAAGAATGAGGATGCCAGCTTTAGGTGGCAAGAAGCACAGCACGGAGCATGCACCATGCCAGTTTTACGCGCCCTAGCAACAAAATTGGAAGGGCTTGGTGGCAGCACATTAGAATCCCTTGTAACAGAATCCAGGATGCAAAGGAAGGTAGCCAAAGAAAAATAATCTTGTGAACCTATATACTGCTGTAGCTACTCTGAAGCTAATTCTTGAACCAGCTAGTTTAATGCTCAGTCAGGGAGTTTGTACTTATTACCCAGGGACTTAAGTCTGCATGCACCCTAAATCTGTACGAAGAGAAACTCCAACATCAGATTTCTGCTTTCCCCTTACAGGCCAAGTTCTTGTGGTCAGTTTTCTTGTTTCACACTTACAGCAAATTAAAATTAATATGGATAATTTCTGCAGATACTTTTAGAAAAGCAATTTAGGAAAAAATAGCTTCTTCCTATTTTGACACCTCCGGTGTTGCATTAAAAGTTGCTTATCTAAGCTGCAGAGATGTAAGCAGAAAGTTTGATGTTCCGTGCTTTCAAGCCTTTGGACCTACTGTAGCTCCAAGAGATAAAAACAGGAGAGTGTTTCTGTTTGTTTCTATGCATTTATCACTGGTTTGCTCACTAATCTCCTGCCAGATCCAGCTAAGCTCATCTCCTGAAGAAAAAGTAGCTGGACAGATGTCACTGAAAACATAATTTGTCCTTCACACAACAATAGAAATAACCCAGATTAATTCTGACACTGAATGTTGAGCTCATCAAAATCTGATGCCCAGAGCCCCAAACCAAGAAAATAACCTCAGGCTAGCACTTGGTACTGTATTGTTGCATTTGATTTTGGGAATCACTGAGAAATAAAAGAAATTCTGAGTAAATAGAATTTTTTGAATATTTCCCAGTATATGCAGGAAGGTTCTCTAAGGTCAGCTATAGTTATATGTGCTGTATTTGGATATCTGACATTTCAGGTGTTAAACTCTCCTTGATTACCAGGGGCTGGCAGTCATTCCATGCATCACTGAAAAATTAATTTTCCTTGCTATGCAAAAACCTCTTGGAAATAGCCTATGACCTCAGTTGTCATGTACCAATTCCTCTGACACTAATTAGGAATTATAGACTGTCTCCCAGAAGATTCTATTTAGCCCAGTGAGGACTTCATTTCTGCCAAATGACCTCACATGAAAAGCTTTCAGAACAGGGACAAAAAATCCCACAAACATCTGCTAAACAACAGTATAGCTCAGGTGTTTTAACCCTCCTATTCCTTTTGCTAACCCTCACAGTTAAGAGATTAGAGAGCATTTGGACCATCCCATCTGACATATTTCTTATCCTTCTTGTTCAGGTCTGTTCACCCCTAAAGTGGCTTTGGCAGAGT
Organism: Alectura lathami; assembly: GCA_013399715.1. Lineage (NCBI taxonomy): Eukaryota > Metazoa > Chordata > Aves > Galliformes > Megapodiidae > Alectura > Alectura lathami. The sequence goes on from VXAV01002919.1 coordinate 568,100, forward strand.
AACAGAATCATGGTCTGATTGAGATCTCTCTCATGCGAGTGATAAGGGCGCAAGGAGAAGAGGCTTGGTGAAACAGACTCTGTGAGAAGCAACCTCTATTACTAGAATAGGACTTCCAAATGCTCTTACCCTGAGTCTTTTATCAATTATTCAATATCGCATTGAAAACAATGACAACATCTCCAATGTGTAGAGTCAGGTCAGTGCTAAATACTATGGTACTTGTTTTTCATGAAAGATGACCTTGCTTAAGTGTAGCATTTTGTTAGCACTGGCTGTTTGTTTGAAAGCTTCTGTGACTCTATCCTATGTTTCCATGGAGCTGTAGCTTTAAAACAAGAAAAAATATATCCATTTTTCATAAAAGAATAATAATCTCTCCAGCATTAGGAAGTACAAAGGAAGTATTCTATAAATTATAGCTGGCCAAGGTCAGTATTAACCAAAAGTACTGAAGCTGATTGCTGGCATTCACTCTTATTCACAAAAACAGGAGCTGTTTTCAAGATTTTTGGAGTTCTTGTATACACCCACCCTTCCACACTGTGAAAGCAAACAGTCAGGGCATTTGTAGTAAGTCTTTGTAAACATTTACCCAGCTTGACTGTTTCTCTGTTCACACTGCCACTGCCTGAAATTTGAGTGCAAAGAGTGGGGAGGGAGGGAGGGAGGGTGAAAAATAGTGGCAAGTTTTTATCTTGCCAGTTTTTTAATGAAAACTTGTCTCCATTTTACAACCAGCTCCAATTTGAGACTTCAGGGAGCTCAGTCCAGATTAAAGACAAGACAGATTCCCCTTTTCTCCCCGTATGAGCTCTGCTGGTAACTCTCCCTGTAGACATATGGTTAAATCAGTGAACCTGCGAGCCTCACGCATCTGTTAGGTAAGCCTTATAAAAATACAAAAAATATAACCAGAAATCATGTAACTAAGAAAGACTTTTAAATATTAGACAGATATCAATTATTTGGCTATTTCGGATAACACTCCCATCATATTTGAAAGGTCATGGCAGGCTGGTGAATTCTTACTGACTGGACGAGGGGCAACATCACCCCCATTTTCAAAAAGGGAAAAAAGGAAGATCTAAAAATACAGGCCAGTCAGTCTCAATTCTGTGCCTGGCAAGATCATGGATCTGATCCTCCTGAAGAATCTACTAAGGCACATGGAAAATGAAGATGAGGTGATTGGTGGCAACCAGCATGGCTTCACCAAGGGCAAATCGTGCCTGACAAACTTGGTGACCTTTTCTGATGGAGTAACAGCATTAAGGGATAAGGGGAAGAGCAACTGACGTCATCTACCTGGACTTGTGCAAAGCGATTGACGCTGTCCTGCACGACATCCTGGTCACTAAACTGGAAAAGCACAGGTTTGATGGATGGACCACTTGCTGGCTAAGGAAGTTATGGATGGTCGCACCCAGAGAGTCGTGGTCAACGGCTCAATGTCAAAATGCAGACCGATGACGAGTGGCATCTGTCAGGGATCGGTACTGGGACCAGTGCTGTTTAATATCTTTGTTGGTGACATGGACAGTGGGATCGAGTGCACCCTCAGCAAGTTTGCAGACAACACCAAGCTGTGTGGTGCCGTTCACATTCTAGAAGGAAGGGATGCCATCCAGAGGGACCTGGACAGGCTTGAGAGGTGGGCCCATGCCAACCTCATGAAGTTCAACAAGGCCAAGTGTAAAGTCCTGCACCTGGGTCGGGGCAATCCCAAGCACAAATACAGGTTGGGTGGAGAATGGCTGGAGAGCAGCTCTGAGGAGAAGGATTTGGGGTTGTCGGTTGATGAAAAACTCACCATGAGTCGATAATGCGTGCTTGCAGCCCAGAAAGCCAACCGCTTCCTGGGCTGCATCAAGAGAAGCGTGAGCAGCAGGGCGAGGGAGGTGATTCTGCCCCTCTACTCTGCTCTTGTGAGACACCACCTAGAGTACTGCATCCAGTTCTGGGGCCCCCAACACAAGAAGGATATTGAGCTGTTGGAGCAGGTTCAGAGGAGGGTCACGAAGATGATCAGAGGGCTGGAGCACCTCCCCTATGAAGGCAGGCTGAGAGAGTTGGGGTTGTTCATTCTGGAGAAAAGAAGGCTCTGGGAGGACCTGGTAGCGGCCTTCCAGTACCTGAAGGGGCCTACAGGAGAGCTGGGGAGGGACTCTTCAGAAGGGCATGTAGCGACAGGACAAGGGGTAATAGCCAAAAACTGTAAGAGGGGAGATTTAGGCTAGATATTAGGAAGAAATTCTTTCTTGTGAGGGTGGTGAGACGCTGGAACAGGTTGCCCAGAGAGGCTGTGGATGCCCCCTCCCTGGAAGTGTTCAAGGCCAGGCTGGATGGGGCTCTGAGCAACCTGGTCTAGTGGGAGGTGTCCCTGCCCATGGCAGGGCGGTTGGAACTAGATGATCTTTAAGGTCCCTTCCAACCCAAACCATTCTATAATTCTATGATTCTATGATTCTATGACTCTAAACACTAGACATTTTTGAAAAAAATTGTTTCTATTCGATCTATTTTGACAGCATTCATTCTTTCTAAGATGGTTTGGAATGTGTAAAATACAAAAGATAGAAGCAGATTTTTCATTATGAAGACATCTTGAAGGACAGCTCTTGGTCAGCCTTCCGACAACAATTTCCCATCTTCCACCTTGTTTTCTGCTGCCATCATCACTTACAGCATTCTCTTATTCACATTCCCTAGAATAAATATGGAGATATATTGTAACCTATGCACTTATATAGCTAGATTTCAGCAATGTTAGCAATAATAAATTAAGAATCAAATTCTGGTACCTGCATCACTCATTGCTTCTCCTTTTTTTCTTATTTTTTAAAGTAGTTTGACATATCATCATGAAAAATATTAGTTTTTTTTTTAAAAAAAAACATCCCACTACTGGCATAATTTCCAACATATAGACATATTCTGTGACAGGAATAAAGCAAGACTCTGAAAATTCTTTTTTTGTCACCAGAAACAGCTGTCAAAATTATGATAACACTGATACATTTATTCTTGTAGTTTTGACCTTAGAATAGGTTAATTGATATTCTTTTTTGTCCTTCTGTGAAGAAAGAAAGCTCCTTGCCATCATTTTCGACAGAACTCTTCCCATATTTTTGGACTGGAAAAAAAAGATGCAGAGGTGAAATAGGATTTATTCTAGCTAGACAAACAGATTTGACACCCATGTCAAACATTATTACAACCTATATGCTTCAAATGTAGACTGGAAGTTAAATACTGCACAGACTCAAGCCAAGCATTACAAAAACAAAATGTTTCACAGCCCACATACTTCTTTCTATATGTTCTCAGTGATTCAGTAATGAACAACATGCTGAGACAACACTTGAAGTACTGCAATGATGCATAGAGTGCACAAAACAAAAATTAATATATTTATAGGCTGAAATTCACTGCAGCCACGGGATCCTTTCATAATCAGGTTCTGCATGAGAGGAGAGGATGCCTGGGGAGGTGAAACAAATTCACAGGCCAGACTGTGGAGATATTTGCTCTCCCACCCTCTCCCTCAGCTACACAGCAGACACATTCCCACATCAGTTTTTCAAAACCATGTGATTGCTGGATCCTTATAAATATATTGCAGGAAATGATCTCAGGTTGCACCAGGGGAGGTTTAGACTGTGAACCAAGAAGGATTTCTTCACAGAGAGGGTGCTCAACCATTGGATAACCTTGCCCAGCGAAGTGGAATCCCCATCCCTGGAGGTATTTAAGAGATGTGTGGACGTGACACTAAAGGACATGGTTTAGCGATAGGACTCAGTTGGTCAGGTAGGTGGTTGGACTTGCTGATTCTGAAGATCTTTTCCAACCTAGATAATTCTATGATTTTATGAATGTAAGCCCATAGCTTCACGTGTTCACACTTTACTCCGGCAAACATTTTAAGGTGGAAACCATTCTGATTAATGTGCATGATGTACTCAGGTATCTCAGGAGGTGTGTTACAATGTCTTTTCCCTAGAGAAAGAATTAAGGGGTCAAGATTTTATTCCAGCTACATAATAAGAGGAAGTTTTCCCACACTTGATCTCCAGTGCAGGTTTCTTACAGGTTATACTCCTTTGAGCATCCTTCCCAAAGAGAGATGCTCCATTGGCCACCAAGTACAACGAGGGCCAGGATTACACAGGTGGCATTTTACTGAGCAGGATTCAGGACATGGCAGATCAGTTTCCTCAGAAAGGAGAAGAGAATAGTGCGGACACTGAGTACTCCTCCCCCTCAGCGTGTCTGGCACTGGAGAAGCAATGGTCTCATACAGCACAGAGGCAATGCTGTATGTGTACAAATGCGTAGGCAATCCAAATGTGTAGGCAATGCCAAATGTGTAGGCATCATTGCCCGGAAGAAAGCTGCCCAACTCTAACCAGAGGAATTAAAGTGGAGTTATCACCATTGCTGCTCATCTCAGATCTACCAGCAAAGAAGTCTGTCAGGACTGAAAAGCAATGATACAGGTCCAAGAAGTTGGGCATGCTGAAAGCTGTGCAGCCCAGCTTCAGCCTTGAGAAGTGCATGCTGGCAGTCTTTAGATGTTCCGAATAAGAGCAACCACGTGTTCTGCTGAAGACCGGGGCCTCAAATCAGTAATGGGTATGTTAAGTGTGGAAAATTTTGGGCACAACTGAGCAGAGCAAGAAGGTGAATATTTAAAACTAATCCTTTTTTTCCCCCAGTGGATCAGAGATAACAAATCACTCCATCTGCTTGTGTGTGTAAGCAGGTCTTTCCCCCAGTCCCAAACACATACATACGTTTGCTTCAGTATCTCATCTGTATAAGCAAATCATTGATACCTCATCGATGTGTTACAAGGATAGACAAGCTCAGCAGCACTTAGGAGGTTATCAAGCTCTGTTTGTGCAAGCAGGAGGAGGCTGTGTGACCTAGCAAACAGCTCTGCTTTTAGGCTCCCAGCAGCTCAGCTCTGTTCCAAATTTACCACTAAGTTCTGCCTTAGTTTCCCCATCTGTAATATGCATATAATCATATGGCTGCTCTCTAGGGACTGCTTTGATGCAAGTCACTGTACAAGAAGAATGAGACATTTTAAAAGGTAAAAATCCAGCTCTTTTCTTCCATGCTTTCATTGAGGAATTCTGTTCAAATTTGTAAAAAGAATGAATGCTTACACGTCTCTGGCTGATAAAATATGGTCTGTTATCTTGGAAACAAAAAAAAAGGCAGGAACAAGATGAAAAATTTGCTAATTTCCTTTCCTGAGAACAAACACACAAAATGAATGTCATACATTTCATACATTTCAATAACAATTGGCATCTATGCAGTTCAAAGAAAAATTTCTGGTCCAAGGAGACAACAGATTTTATTACATAAATTAAAAATAGCAATCGTCTGGTAAAACAAAGAAGCACTGATCAGAACACAACATGCAAAGAAGGGATAAAGGAACTCAGACTTAACCTGCAGAATATTGAAACTGTTTCTGGTTCGCTCATGTGCTAGGGAGTTAAGCTGAAATCCTGTCTGCCTGCATTGCTCAGCAGGTGAAGGAATCCATACGCTGAGCTGCCCCCACCAGCTGTGCAGCAGCAGCTCCAGGAAAGCATTGCGGACACTCCTCCTCTTTGTTCCCCAAAACTGCCCTGGTCCCATTGTTACAGGATATTTGTAAGCCTTCAATAAGGTGAAGGTTTGCTGTGTAATCTGTCTATTTTGGAAGTGTTACTGGTGCTGGAGAAAGAAGAGGTCAGATTATCTGTGGGCAGGTGACAAGCAGCAGGAGGATCTGCCGTGCGTGCAGCCTTGGCTCCACCATGAGAAACCAGCTGGGAAAGAGGTCAGGAGAGGGGAAACTTCCTAAACCTCCTATCATGCTAAGTACCCCATCCTGCTAAATCTTCCATCAAACTTACTTAGACTAGCTGCTCCCTGATCATCTGTGCTAGGCTGGGAGGTGCAATTCCTTGAAGGAGCTCAGGTGATTCAGGGGATCGGAGGCACAGGCTCTGCCCACAATGGTATGGGAAAATATTGAGGGTAGTGGAGTAGAGCCTGCCCCGCTGCAGAAACCTGGCCTATTTAAACCTGCTGTGTGTGCTACCATTGCACTGATTCACACCCAGATCAGTAACACCAGAAAACACATAACAATAAAGGGACATAGGGAGTCTGTTTGGCCCAAATATCTCCATCAGCACAGCCTCCCCTAAAAAAAAGAAAAAAGAAAGAGAGTAGCTGCAGTTCTCCCCTCTCATATACCCCTACAAATCTCAGGTAGAGCCATTTGTCTCGTTTAGCTTACATAATGAATTTATTTTTTTTTTTTTAAACACTAGGATATAACCACCTCTGTTTTGAATAGACTGCTCTTCATATGTAGCATTCATTAAGCCAGTCTGGTTTTCAGGTGTTTCCTCTTCTACCTTGTCCTGTGTGCAGTCATTTACTCATTGGCATATTTAGAAATTTTACGTCATCAGTAGAACTCAGTTGGACTATCTCTCAGCTTACAGACTAAATTTCATGGTCATATAGGCATGGCACTTTACCTTGCTTCCTGTAAGTTTAAAGAAAATCTAGCCTACCATTCTGATGAAACATATTAGGAAGGAATTTCTTTCCGTTGTCTAACATGGAGTAGTAGAGCCTCTAAGATGCTTACAGAGAGCACATTTTCCTGGATCTGCAGAGAATTAGTCATGCTAGATCTGTGCCAGATCAAATGCAGCAATAATCAGCGAGCTGGCTCACTGGCTGGCCTCAGAAAGAGCACTTGTCTTGTCAGTACTGCAGTGCCTACCTATAACAATAATTTTGAGGGTGCTATTCAGTGTAAGGATAGACTGTCCCACACTACCTTCCTGCTTCAAAGCCTTATAAATTAGCGCAAAATAGATAGCTGTGCATTGTGAAAAAGCTGTTCTGGGCTGCTTCTCCTCAGTGCTGATCATGCTGGCTCAAGGCCACGTGCTGGCTTAAGCACCAGTTGTCCCATTGGCCTTTGTGGCAACTGATGGGGGTTGTAGCCTCTTGAATGTCAGGCCTCAAGGACTCATATTTTAAATACAATTTTAAAAGGCGTTTAGGCACCTAACTGTATTCTACAGATTTAATTACTGCATAAATCACATCTGCGCATTAACCCTAGAGCTCTGGGGTCAGAAGGAAGGTCCCTCAACTCCAAAGCTGAAAGAAGTCTTTAACTTTTGTATTTTGCTTGAGATTGCTGGGAGGGGTAAGACAAACTCTCTTTCCCACTCTGCCATCCACACACAGCAGGCCGCAGCGAGGTTTAGAAAAGCAAGTTAATGACTCTGTGTGTCCAATGTCCCCATCTGCAAAAGGGCGTTGTTCCAAGGTTGCATCATCCCTTCTGCCAGAGAAGGTCCATTAAAAGTGTGCATGGCTCTAGATGGAGAAAGTGATGATGAAAGGCAAAACCACGCACTTTGAGAAAGGTATTTTAACTATTTCTATACTTATAACAGAATTCTTTTTTATATTTTATTTTGCCAGCTCTGCACATCTGAATCCTGCTAGCAACTCTAGGCGTGGGGAGAAGAGGGCAAAATGTGCATGAGGTTGGATGTGCTTCATGCTCAACAACAGAAAGAGCAATTTATTCCAAAAAGACTTACACCATCTGATGGACTCCATTTTCTCAACCCCCTCCAAACTGAAACATAGTAATTTTCTCCTAAAGCAAATAGCCCCTGAGCATTCACATTATCACCTGAAATAAGGAAAGAATATTAATACATTAATAACTTTGTTCTAATAAAAAAAATTAGAAATAATTATTTTCATCTTTAAAATATCTGCATTAAAGTTACCTCAATGTCAGTTGCAAAGGTGTAGTAATTATTAGCTTAACTATTAACATCTCTCAGCAAGCTAATTAGATGGGCACCAAATGAAAATTGTTTATGCCTGAGGACTAGAAGGGCTAAAACAGAATGGTTCTTTAATGTTCCAGGTTAAACTTTCAAAGCAGGAGAACTTCTGCCTCTGGGAATCATGAGCCATTTCCTGACTCAGAGTGAAATAAGAAAAGGCAAAAAAAAAAATCAAACAAAAATGATGAAAATTGGCCCACACCCAAACTCGAGGCACTGTTAAAGGATGAATGTATCACCTTCCCCTTTCAATAACAGGCTCCACGTGGCTGTGCCTGTCTAACAGCTTGCAGCCTGCACTTTCCGCCTGGAGGCCCCACCACTGCAACCTGTTTTGTCACTGTCTGAATGGGCACACCGTTTCTAGGCAAGAGAGACAAATCTTCCAGGTTTCTCATCATTATGCCACCACTGGTGATATGCTGAGACTTGTGACTCCCTCTGGAGCAAAGGACACAATACTCTACAGGAGGAGATTGTTGGGCATTCATCCTTAAAAAGTAGCAGACATTAGATGGATTGCGCGGTGGTGAAGATCAGCCTTTGGAGTTTGGTTTGTTTTCATAGAACCACAGAGTGGCTGAGGTTGGAAGGAGCCTTTGGAGGTCATCTGGTCCAACCCTAGGTTGAGCAGACTTAACCATGGCCACCTAGAGCAGGATGCCCAGGTTTGCAGTGGGTAGGAAGGCCACCTCACAGCAGAAAGCCTATGTCATGCGTAAAGAAGAGCACTAGAGACTCTTCAGACCAATTGAGCCCTCTGTACAGCAAGCTGCAGAAATGCCTGAGGTGAGAGATACATGATGCATGTACTGCCAGGTCCCACCTCACACTCCTTAGCAGTAGTGCCCAGGTCTAGGAGCACAAAAAGCTGTATTGCAGCTGCTCCCCAAATGCCACATACTGGTCCACTCTATCTGGCCCCTTCTACCATGAGGGGTCACAGGTCTTTAGTGTGGCACTGCAATGCAGCAAGACAAAAGCAGTGGGGACCTACCCTCCTCATTGCCATGGGGCCACAGACCACGCAGTCTCATCCCACTCCGTGGGTTTTGAGGAAGGTAAATCTTTTTCTGCCTCCTGAGATGGGCTTCCCCTGGCAGCAGGGGTCACACTAGAGAAGGAGTCATCCAAGACTTGAGAGGATCAATACAAAACAATTTATTGAGAGCTTTCTAACAACAATTAATAAGCTACTTATAGGCAAAATTGGCTAATTTCCTAACAACAATTAAGAAGCCAATTAATTAGTTGTTACCAATAAAAGTACTTTGGCACAGGTCTATTTCTATATTAAAAGTTCTAAGACAATATTAGGCAATGGTTGCTAACAAGAGTGAAAAGAGTAGAAGATAAAGAGACAGACAGACAGATAGAAAGACAGATATATAGACAGCAAAGCAGAGAGGTTTCACCACTCCTTGGATCCAGTGATGTCTTGGTGTCAGGGGTGCTGCTCTTTTGTAGTGATGGGTCATCAAAGGTGTGATGGTGAATTGACGACGACTTGATGAAAGACGACAAAAATGAACATACCTGCTGGCTTACTTATAGTCCAGTGGTCCCAGACCACTCTTGGAGTAACAGTTTCTGGCATCCATGTTCTCAGCAGGAATATCAGGAATTTCTTTTGTTCAGGTGTTGCAGGCCTTGCAAATTTAAATCAGCAGAGATAAGAGGAAGCAGGTAGTCTCCAGACTGTGTCCTGCCTTCACAGAACACAATGCTGTTATCTCCTAGCTTCCTTTATCAAGCTGAAAAGATCTGCACCCAGGCCAGAGTCTTCAGACAGAACACATTACCATTTTGAATCTTCAGGAAACACCATCCTGCATTGCCCGTGTTGGGCTTTCCCATTAGAGAAACAAACATCTTCTGGCTCTGTCCAAAGCAAATACTTTCAAATGTAAAACTGTTAACAAAGTATTATTGATTGTAGAAGTCTTCGGCCGTATCTGCTCATGTCATGAGACAGTGCTTTCTTACCAGTCTCAGACACAGGCATAGTGTGCACATCCAAGCCCAGTGCAGTGTAGTGTCTCACTCACTGGAAAATAAAACATGAGGAACTTTGCGTACTGGTTCTGTAAGAAGAGCCCTAGTGGCACCAGCCCCTGCAGTGTGGTCACAGGCAGACAGAAGGAGCAAACAGGCAAAAGGGGTTTTGATGTGAAACCCTATATAATGTAACCTCTCCTGCTAAGGGAGTTTCAGCTGCTCACCCATAGCTCTTATAGTCTCATCTCGCTGAAGCTACAAGAGCTCCTATGTTTTAAATCCTGCTTTACATATACCGCACGTTCCAGCAGCCCACAGCAGCAAGCCTTGCAGGGCAGTGGCAGTCCTGCACATTGCAAGGACATCACAAAGTAAGCTAGGGCCATGTAGCCTTGTCCATCACTGTCACAGCGCCATGCCACAGTCATTCATCTCAAACGTATCCAGCACCATCTCTCAAAAGCTGGTGCAACAGTGCTGCTGGGTACACAGTCAGGGGGAGGTTGATAGAAAATCCTCTCATGTTCATCTGGGGCAAATTCTTTCCGGTGCTGCTGCTTTACTTGTTGTGCTATGAATGATAACATCTTCATACAAAAATAAATAGGTTTCTAAGCTGTTCCAGGGTGCTAACATTATACTGGTGTAATATACTTGGGGTTTGATGCAAAGCAGCGTTTTAGCAGACATATCATACGCATGCCTTCCCCCAGTATTAATACATTTTTATGGAAAAAGCTAAACTCATTTTCTTTTTTTTTTTTTAACAACTCAAACCCAGAATAACTTACTCAGAAATGAACCTCCAATGAAAAGCTAAACCATCAAAATATTTGAATACGGCAAGAAATCACTTTCTTACCAGCTGTTACTGGTGGAACTGAGTCAAAAACTACAGCTGGGTTTAAGGAAAGAACCTGATAATTACATAAAGCAACACATGTAATAAGGTGATAGGACCTACATGCTCCATAAACTGAAGGAAGCAGACTATTCCCCTCATTCTCCTCCCCACTCTCAGATGCAAACAGGCACAAGGTTTTAGGGGTAAGGAATGGGGAAATGACATGAGAGCAGCAGCAGCCCCAGCACTCCTACTTGTTCCCAGCACTGTGCTGATGCTGTCCCCAGCACAGCTCATCCATGCACCAGTCGCCAAGTGCACCAGGAAAATGGGGACAACAGTGATTTAGCTGCTGGCTGCTTTGTGGCTGCACTCATCCATGCTGAGACAAGCTACCAGTTTTGCTAAGGGAAGGCTTCCCCTGTCTGTGAGGCTCTGTCCAGGGTACATCAGGACTTGGCAAGCCATTAGTTCACCAAGGTGAGATACTCACCCTCTGTATGTTTAACCAGAGTTGTCGGTGAAAAGCAACAGATGAATGCCTATGCTAAAAATTAAGATGAGGGAGAGGGTCTCTGCACAGACCCAAGCTCTGGTCTGTTTTAATCACAAGAGTTGGGCTTTATGTTCAAAACAGTCCTGCATTCTGATTCCCACAGTCAGCCTCTTTGGCCTGGTTGTACTCCACTCAAATCAAAAAGACCAACAGAGGACTTTGGACATTCAGCTTCACTTGCAACATGAAAATGCTTTACCCACAGAGACTGGTTATCCTCTGTTTCCAACTACCTATTGCACAATGACAACAGTATTCAAACAGGCCTGTGCTACATTGGTTGTTATGAGTTTATACATTTATTTATTGAAGTTCAGTCCCATATTTTTTGAAGTGTCAAAACACATTTATGATCAGATATAACAAATGCCATGATAATGCAGTGGATCTCTTAGTGCTCCCTTGAGGACACAGTCCTTAAAGATTCATAAATAAAATAATTAGGCTCACTATTAACCAAACGTGGAAGGACAGACAGAAAGATGGAAGGATGGATGGAAGCACGAATGGAAGAAAATGGTGTGGCTCCCTCTATCTAGCTTTTATTGGCAGAATGTGTCCATTTTTCCCATGTTATTTTAAAAGAAAAAAAAAATGTTTATCTTAAATAAATGGACAGATTGCTTTTTAATTGGATTTTGTAGTATGCAAGGAAGATAAACCATTGGAAGAATAACAAGTTTGTGGAGCATCATTTACTTCTGAAATGCTTCAGGATATTTTGTGATCTAACAATGGTGACCAAATCAAAGCATATGAGAAAATAAGCTGCAAGTGGATTCCAGGCATTATGATCATGAGTGGGTGTCTGGATTTTTTCTGGGTTATGTGTGTTTTAGCAATGCCATCTGGACATAGCTGAACTCCAAGATATGTGGCCATCAAGTAGGGACCTATAAATAGCAACTTGCCTCCTGTCCAAGGCTGCATGTCAGGGCTCTCAATTGGTGCATGTTCATTTCAGAGTGCATTGTGTAAAAATCAGCCAGTATTGCATCTGTGCATCCAACAAAACGAGAATTAGGAGGTCAGGTGTGGAAACCAGGGGTGAGAGGTGGGAGTGGTGTGGTGTAGGGGAGCAGGAATCATCATCCCGGGGTTTTGCTTTCGAGTGAGAGGGAAGAGTTATGGGCGGTGTCACATAAGAGCGGGGAGGAGGGAGTGGAGAAGCCTAGCACTGCCCAGATTTCCCCCACAGCTGGTGCCTATTAACCACACACACATTTTTATAGGTGGCAGAGAAAGTATTGACACTTGGCCATCCCTAAAACCCCAGAGGATTAGCAGCATAAGAGGAATTTATGCTACTGATGTCTCCAAGCAACATTTCTGTCTATGCCATTGGGGGGTTCCTCAGTGCTGCTGCAGCCCAGCAGCAGTGAGAGGTCCCCAGTGAGCTTTCCAGCTGGGAAGCATCTCTGTTTGATAAACAGCAGAAAATAGCTTTGGCTCCAAAGGTCTTCTAAGCTAATGGACAAGAGGCTTGTGCAGCAGAACAGTGCCAAATGAAACCATTTCATCTGGCTGTAAAGCTGTACTGTTCGACTACTCATTTATCTGTCATAAATAATCAGGCCCATATATGAGCAGGCAATAACCTGAAAAATGTTAGTCTCCACCATTCATACAGGCTTAGGAAGCATGGAATTGTCAGCAGCATTACATTTGAATCACCTTCTTTACGTGGAGATAAAGGACATTGTTAAAGATTTTAGGCTTAAAATTAGCCTAAATATCTTTGATCTCTCACGGGCCTCTGCCATTTATTTCATAAGTCTTGTGAATACATTCAGATAGACTAGCAATTTTATTTATATAAAATATATATACATTTATATAAGTATATATAAGTATACATACGCATACACGCACTAAAGGTCCTTTGTCCTTCAGAGGAAAAACAAAACAGAACAAGCTCTTTGACTAGAACAGTATCAGCAGTGACTAACCTGAAGAAGAAGCACATGATTGCCAAGTATAACACATTTTGGTCCCAAAATTAAAGAAACAAGAAACTCTTAACAGCCATTTCCAGTCATTGAGTCACCAAACTTGAATCTGGCACTGTTTCTTACAAAGTGCATCTGTAAGAGTCAATGGTTTGATTTGGATTTCATCCTGTCAACAGCGCAGCCCCAGGAGGGGTTCAGAGCTAGAACTGGGCAGAGTGAAAGGCTCTGAGCCATGTGGAGGGAAAACTTCTTTAGAGATTAGGGACTTCTGAAATACTGGCTGTAATCTCAAATTGTTCCCAAATAATTTGCACAGCAAATATCACTGGTGTTCTGCTTAGCAATGAAAAAGGAAAAATTCAGCAAGGCACTCTGAAGTCTCTAACAAAAGTGATGGGGGAAACAAGGAGCATTAAGTGCATTTCTCCTTACTCAAGTCTTGTATCTGTCCTAACAGAAGTTAGTAACTATTCCACATATTTCAGGCGTGGAAACATTCTCTTGCATTTAAATCACTAAAAACTTGAAGTGCCTCAATTATCAAGTATATTCCCACCATGTAAACGATTCTAGCAGCATAACAGGCTGTATCAAGTGGATAGAAATGTAATTTATTCTGTTTGCATGCATAGATGACTCCCCATCACCAGAGAGGTATAACATTTAATGCACAAAGAAATTGAAAGCAACCAAAAAAAAAAAAAAAAAAAACCAATTACCTCTTTGAACACTTGAAAACAGGGAGACAATAAAAGGTTACCAAGGCAAGTTCTTTAGCCAGGATTTTAAAAAATATTACACAGAATGAATTAGAGATTTCAAGCACTTGTAGAAGAGAAAAAAATTGTTCCCCCTTGATTAAACATACATTACTGCTGAGGGTATCTGAGAGGTCTTCCTGTCATAGCACTGAAATTCAGTGTTTGATCTTCCTACCTGAGTTTAAACTGACATGCTGGCAATTCCTTACCTTTTCAGTTTATAAATGTGTCTCTCCTTATTTTAAAAGAAAATGTCAATGTTCTTCACTTAAGCAATGTTGTTAAGAAATCAAAACTGTTGTTTTTTTTTTTTTCAGCTTGGGTAGCTGAGCAACTGAAAGGCATGACCTGCATTAACCTTACTTCTACTTTTTTAACATCATAAAAATATTAATACAGATAATCACAGATAATGAAAAGAAATACTACTACTTTCTCCATGACTGTTCCCTACAGTTTATTTTCCAACAATTTTTTCCAATCATTTAAAATGACTCATTTAATAAGTTAACTGTTGCTTCCTGTCCCAGGGGAAACTCTCAGCACACGATATTAGTGTTATGAGGGTCTCTCTGTTCAATTTATGTCCCATTATTCCTACTTATGTACTCTAACATCAGTCTGTATGACTACACTTTCACCACCCTGTACCCTTCTTATTCATGTTTTTGTCAATATGATAAAATGGTCATACAGGGGTCAAAAAAATTGAGTTGTTATTTGTTTATGTTCCCCAACCCTTTCCACACATCAGGAGCAATATTTAGTGTTGTGTACAGGGCCAACTTATTCTCACAATGAACATGTGGCTGATTGTTTAAAGACATGAAGACAACAGAATTTAGAAAAGCAATGCCAATAAAATGTGTTCAAATCGAGTAAGGATTTTGAAGTAGGGAGGGCTACTTCGGTTAAGTTTATAGTGCCTTGCTCAGCTCAGATTTGTAGCCAAGACTGGTTTCAAATTTTCTGAGTTTTGATTCCATGTGCATATGTCCCATGTAGAATTTGATATCACAGAATCATATGATGGCTTAGATTGGAAGGGATCTTGAAGATCATCAAGGTCCAGCCCTCCTGCCATGGGCAGTGACACCTTCCACTAGACCAGGCTGCACAAAGCCCCATCCAGCCTGGCCTTGAACACCTCCAGGAATGGGGCAACCACAGACTATCTGGACAGCCTGTTCCAGTGCCCCACCACCCTCATCATAACTAATTTCTTCTGCCTAAACTAAATCTACCCTGTTTTAGCTCAAAGCCATAGCATCTTATCACTACATTCCCTGATGGAGCGAGTTCCTCTTCATCTTTCCAGTAGGCCCCTTACACGTACAGCTGGTAAAAGTTCTCCCCGGAGCCTTCTCTTCTAAAGGCTGAACAAGCCCAGCTCCCTCAGCCTGCTTTCACAGGAGAGGTGCTCCTCTGGACCCACTCAAGCATCTCCGCGTCTTTCTTGTGCTGGGGGCCCCAGGCCTGGACGCAGTACTCTAGATGGTATCTCACAAGGGCAGAACAGAGGGGGACAATCACCTCCCTCACCTTGCTGGCCACCCCTATGTTGATGCAGCCCAGGATATGGTTCACTTTCTTGGCTGCAATTGCACACTGCTGGCTCAGTATGGGATAAGAGTCTAGACAGAACTTCAGGGTTAACTGCCGATAGATACACCGTTAACCTATGGTTAATCTAAGGTCCCCGAATTCTGCCTGTAAGTTTCCCTTTGGGGTTACGCTCATGCTTCTTCCTTCCACTGGCAGAGCCATATCCTGAGTTGGGATGTAAACTAGATTTAGCTATGTCATATTCCAGCTGCTTCAGACCTCTTTAACTCATTTTTATGTGATTTTATACAATGCTGGGGGCATTATTTTAGCGATGTCCAGTGCCTGTTGATAGCACGGCTGTATTTGAGTAAAAAATTATCTGCTCCTAGGAAATATCTCAGGATGTTTCTGTTTAGTTCAGCAAATAGCATCAAAACGAATAGAAGCTGAATTTCTGTTCACTTAATGTGATATTCTACTGCCGACAGTCTCCCTGGCTGGCTTGTAGTCAGCTGTCCAATCTAATAAACCAATGATACGGGCATAAAAATGAAACCGAGGCAGATAACTGCAAATGAGAGAACTCTGCCAAAGAGACTGGTAAAGTACTGTGCAGGGCCTTAATAATATAAAACAGAGGAAAAAGAGAAACAAAATAGGCTTGGGACATAAGAATTTTCCTATTCAATACCTCCACATCATTTTTCCTATATGAAAACCTGAGAGTTAACTCTCTTTAGTTCCTTCAGGCCTAACATGACCTACTGGATTATGAGTAAGTTACTCTTCCTTGAAAGTTAATGGTAGGAATCCCATTATCTAGTGCATCCAAAATTGTCCCCAGCACTTGAATGCCTCAAACAATGGGACCTGCAGGGCAGAACTGTGGTATCATAGAACAAGTTCAAAATGTTCATGATATGCAGTAAAACATTTTCCCTCCTCTCCTGTGAGTTTTGGCTCCCACCTATTCTTCCTTGTGTAGTATTGCTGAACTGCTGACCGGTGCCCAGGCTTTCCATATGTCTCTACCTGAACAGAAAGTGCTACAAGCACCTCCGTCCTGACCAACACAAACAAAGACCCACAGGCTTGCTGTCCTCATTGAATAATGGGAAGAACAATAAATAAATAAATAAATAAAAGTAATCAATAAGAAAAATTAGCTGTCATATTTTTTTCTCATCACAAGACCTGCATTTGAAAGTTCCGAAGATGCTGCCATATATTGATAATAAACACCCAGTAGATAAACCATAGCAATGGAATGATATTTTTTTTTGCCAATGGAAATATTTGCCCAAGCTAAAAAGAAACATACTACTTTCTGACAAAAACCGATTAACAGGAAACCATGAAGACTTGATAAACCGGCACAGCAAAGGCTATTGCTTGACAAAGTAGCACTCTGAAAACAGACAACTAAGACATAAATATGAATAAGAAACACTCTTTTAGATACCAGAAATGCCATGTTTCTGAGAGCAGTCTCACCTAGTCTGATTTCAGCTGGCATAAATCACTGCCATGCTACCGACAGCAAGTGAAACCAATCTCAATTACTTCAGTTGTACAGGACCATTCCCTGCTTCGACTTGTTTTGGATTAGAAGATGGCATTGATTTACCTTGAGTCTTAATATAGCCTGAAAGCTGCCTTTAAATCTCAGCTAGAACACTGTTGTTCCAATTGGACTGTATAATCTCATTCACAAGTCTACATTTGATTAGACACGTTCATGTGCCCTTCCCTTCCAACACACATAGACATTATATTTATTGCATGTGTACTCAGACCCACACCACATTCACCTGACCATTAGGACTGTGCCAAAATTAAACACTGTGACTAGCTGCATTGTTGAAGTAGTTACTGACCTCTGGCTGTGTAAAAAGAAGATGTTTTAGGTTCCAGGTTTCTTCCCAAACTGGAGTCACAGTCAGACACCTGTTCAGAAGTAGAGGGATTTGAGCATTGAGTTTTTAATGGCAGGATGGTGCAAACAGAAGTTCCCATTAGATTTAAGTATTGGCCTTCACCTCCTGTAGCTTGCTCCATCCACTCTAGCCACTCTGTCAAACGCCTTTCTGGGGAATTGCCGTGATACAACCAAGACAGATCTTAACGAAAAGAGAAATACCAAATTTAAACAGTAAAACACTGCACACAGAACTGAACAAGCCTATTCTTACTTCTCTTTCAGTTAGTCTGCAACTGCATCCTTGTTAACTGAGATTTTTTTTTTTTTAAGAAAAAGGTTAAAGAAAACCATGCTTTTCTATGCAGTGTCTGCTGCAAAACTATCTAGTCTCCTACAAGGAGTTAAAGACAGCCTGAGTTTTGTTAAGATGTGAAGCCTAGTGTTTTAAGTCAAGCTCAGCAGAAGTACTTTGAGTGAAAGGAGAAAGTGGTGTCAAGTTTAGTGGGTCTTCAAAGTCTTAGTCTATAAATTTGGAAAGTTCAGAGATCAGCCATAAGGGAAAGCAGGCAAGAAGCTCATATTCTCCAACCAATACAGCACATCTGCAACCCTGACTCTCACCTTCTATAGAAGCTGCTCCAGGAAAGTCAGTGGTAGGACTCTGTCAGCATAAAACACTCTCATACAGTCAAACATGCACTTATTTTCATGATCACTAATATTTAGAGATAAGAAATCCTGGCAGATGTGGGGATTGGAGGCCTGAAGCACACCACGTGGCCATCAAAATACCTCAACTTCACTGCCTCACAGCTGTTCTAGGTTCATCGAGTCTTTGGAGGGTCAGAAAACTTCATCTTTGCTCTACACTGTTAGCAAGTGGCATGGTGACAGGGTTTATGTCCAGAGGTGTTAATTTTGTTCTTGTTTCTTGTTCTACTCACATTTAGTCAAACAAGGACTGAAATACATAAAGAAAGTGTTCAGTTCCCCTAGAAGTAACTTACACTAGAAATTAATTTTTGTTTTTCTTTGACAAACAGCCAGCATCCATAGTGAACTGAGAGCTGTAAAAGCCACATACAGGAGACAAGCCTGCCCTGAAGTACTTGCAGCTCAAGGAGGTAAAAAGGAGGAAGGAGTAACAACAAGCAAATAACAAACCACCATGGCCTAAAGCTTGCAACTAACCAAGCACTGATAACACAGACTGTCAGAAACACAATAGACTTGCTGAGGCTGGAAGGTGACATGTGCTGAACTGACACAAGGACACCGTGTTTCACAGCAATTTCAGTTTGCCTGTGGAAGTCTCTGGCATATTATCAAGGCCAAGATCTTCAAAATCCTGCACATTTTTGATTCCTCTCTACAAGTATAAATACTAGCCAGAATTATGGCAGCAAACCCAAAAAGGAAGAAAAAGAAAAA
>VXAV01002919.1:595538-625721 GCA_013399715.1 Alectura lathami
CAGTATACATTTAAAGTTCATACCCTTCTTCTAATGTTCTTCGCAGACAGTGCCAAATTCTCTACCTAGCCCTGTGCAAAGGGCTGGAGAGTCTCAGTTTTTCTGATTACAAGCGAGGATCACTTCATCTCTCAAGCATATTTGCCTTGCTGACTCCCCTTGCATCTTCAGAGAAGCAAAATCCTACTATCACTGTAAATTGCTTTGGCAGGTTGGGTGTGAGGGATTTTTGGTTCCAAGAAAAGATAAAATTTCTTCTATCCGTTCTTATCTTTCCTAGGGTAAATTATGCATATATAATAGCAAGATCTGTAATAGCTATCTCCCGATTTCTACCAGGCACGAGCAGCCAAAATATCATAGGTCTCAGATATGAATGCAAAAAACAACCCATTTTATTATGGATTGGCTCCAAATGTATTAGGTGCATTCCTTCCCTGCGAGTGAAAAAACACTGAGTCAGAAATGGGCTTGTTAAATCTTAATCCATAGATTAAGACTGGCTATTTTATATTCTTTGGATTTTCATAAAATCACATTTAAGTCAACAACTATCTTCTACACGTTCCCTCCAAAGCTTTTTTTTTTTTTTTTTTTTTTTCAGCACAGTGGACAAAACCTCAGTTCTCCATCAAAATAAAGCAGGGCAAACCTATGATCAAAACCATGCCCTCCTGAGCATTCCGTCTCCTATGGTCTCTTTTCTTTTTGCTCTGAGGGACACAGTTAGAAATCCTCATCTTTCTGCATCATTCACATTTCCATTTCTTCTCTTTTTTGAGCTGACAATTAGCTTCGCCAAGGTACACCCGAGAAAATGCAATGAATCCTGTTTAAATGAAATCATCTCAGGTCTGAGGGAACCTGTTACCTGAGTTCTGAACGCTCCAAATTTTGCAGTAATTGAGCAGAAACAGGATTTGACATAAGTAGCTAGAACTGGGACAGATACCATTGCAGTTTAAACACCCCAAAACCAAGAACAATCTTCAGAAAATGGGAGCAGGTGCACTGCTTCAACTGAGCATTTGAGCTGATTCCTTCACAAGACTCAGAATCCTGATCAGAATTTATTCAAACTAGAGAGTTTAGATTATACCTGGAAAGGTTTGGGTGTGATTCAAGGTAAATTACCCAAGATGAACTCTTGGGTTTCTCTTCAAGTCCTTAACAACCATTAATTAAACTTCACATTTTAGGTGAAGTTGTGCTCGTGGAGATTAGTTGCTCTTAATTAAAGCTGCATACCAGGAGCTATAAAATCCTAAGTCTAGAAGAAATAGAATAGAATTTTACTTCTTAGCTAATGCTTTCTGCTCAGAGATTTGGGGTCTTACACTAGGAATATAAAAACAAGTGATTTCAACAGATCCAAATGTGTCTCCTGTGTGGATAAAACTGAAAAACAAATTGTGGTGGGAAATTACAGATATTCATAAAGTCACATTTCAGCCCTTGATTTTGAAAGTTTGTGGAGAATAAACCTTTTCTTAACAGCATTTAAGGCATATTTTGTGTCACAGTACTGAGCAGCTGGTATAATGTTTCTCTGCCTTGTCTATACCAATGCTTTTCTTCCAACAGGCACGGAGTCAGAGCAGGAGTGGTTATTGCTGGGAATAAGACTGCTGAGCTCACCGGTACAGGGTTGGCTGCAAAAATCAAACCCAAATGGTCTACGTTCAGGGAGAACAACAGGGCTGTGAGTGTGTTTGACACCTGCCTAGGATGCAAAGAGCTGAGGAAAACTCCTTTCATCCTCTTTTTCCAACCATTGGCCAGGCCAGTTAACTGGGTATTTTAGACCATTTATTGTGGGTGAAGTATTTTGCGATCTTCTGTAAACCTATTAATATTATTACATTTACTTTCCTCTTGTGGAAGTTCCAACCTGAAAAAAAATCATCTTTACACTCTTCAATGCTTCCTGTAGTCTTTTTTCCTGCTCCCACCTTTACTCACTCACGTTTTTGTGGATTTTCATAATTTCAACACTATTCTCGTTCCCAGGCATCCCTTTTCTGTCCATTGCCATGCAGCTCTCTCGATTCATTTTCACTTCTGTCATTTCACAAGAAGTTGAAGGTTTTCCACAATGTATGGTAGTCAGCATCAGCTAGATCAGAAACTGCACCCTAGTGCAGATGCAGGACTTGTATCCAGTGTTGAACTAAGTTTCTTGCCTCCATGCTAAAAGTCCTCCAGCTAATTCTCTACTCTAGGGCAAGAGCTGTTGTGAAGTTTAATCAGAAACACTAGGGCAGGCTGCTGTGTATCTCAGCTGCTTCCTTCCTGAGCTGTCAAACTAAGTGGAACTCCTAAACATATACTGTTAGTTACAGTGAAGGTTTTGTCTTGATAAGTAGCTGGGAGCCTACAGAGACTTAATTTCCATCCTAAGGAAATAGTTCATCAATACCTGTCTGAAAGCTCTGAGCATTTTTCACTTCTGACAATGCAATGGCTGAAATCACAGTTCTCATGAAGCCAGTATTCCCATCAGCCTTGACAGAGTTTTCGTCAATACAGGATGCACAACTAGAGCTATCCAAGTATACTTCCAGGAGATTTTCTTGGGATTTGTTGGAACATTTCTAATGACGTTGAGGATAAATTGTACCTTAACAAGTAGTCAGTCAACACGTGGTTACAAGTAACAGTGAATAAGCAAAATACATTTTAAGGAAATGTAATATCAATCATTTTAATATCAACCATTTTTATATTAACAGAAATTTTATGTTGGTGACTCCAGATGATATTCAGAGGGGAGAGAATTACACTGTGTATTTGTGTGGAAGAAAATAGACAGATTAAGCCATTCAAACTTTGTGAGTGCATAGACTATATGTTGTAAATTTACACATTATGTCAACTAAAATTGAGTAAAAGTGGCTGTAAAAACTTTCCACAAACCTCTCTGAACTGCATATGGTTCTGGATGTGGTTAGCTTTGTGATTGAGCATTATGTGATTTGTAACTGCCAACATTTCAAAAAAACTTCCAATCAGGAACGTGCAATAGAAGATATGCCACCATCCTTTAAAAGATGCATCTGTTACAGTTCTATCCTTGGCATATCTGACATGAATTCACAATATTACAGAAAAAAAAAAATGCCGATTTTTTCTGCTATTAGGGATAAACTATTCTTTCATTATAAATTGGTTCCAGTTATCCAATACAAATTTTCTGAAGTTAAGTCAGTCTTGTATAACCTACTTTTCTAATCCACTTAAAAACAAATTAAAACATGCTTCTGAGATACAGGTAGAAAGATGACAAAGTAGAATAATTCACTCCTTTCCTGCATTTAATGGAATCGCTTTCATTACAACATAGTGCAGTTTCTCTTCTTGACACAGAATTAGGTCTGTCTGTGTTCTCACAATTCACAGATCTCCTCAGATATACGTATAACAAAGCAGCCACAACTCAGGGTAGCAATAGAAAAGCAAAACAAACAGAAAAAAAAAAAAAAAAAAAAAAGAAAAATGAACAAAAACACTCAGAAACAGAATTCAAAAACAATAATTCAAAATGTCTGGAAAGTTCATTTTCTGAGCAATTGTCTCTTTTATAAAAAGTTTGTAAGCCTTTGGCTTCCTGCAGCCTAGTCACTTGGTGCACAACTGAAGCTCAGTATGTGTCAGCTCAGACCATATTTGCAGCATTACTCGCTGTTCCACCACCATAGATAGATTATGGCAGAAGAGAAACCAGCTAGATACGTTCCAGATACAAAGAAAATACAATCCTACCGATTATTGTTTAAAGCAGTTTATTACATGAAAACCAAACAAATACACGCTCTACTTTGTCAGAATTTTATTTTATACGGGAACCTTTTCAGCAGGAAGTTTTGACTGCTGACAGATCAGAAAGCCTTCCAGCAACTATGATCTTATGCAGTCTTCCTGTGCTGGACTGTTTCTCAAGCATTTGGCCAGATTTTAATTCCTCCAAAATAAAGCAGCAGAAAAGTCCGACCATCAGTCTCCAGAAAAGTCTCCACCATCAGTTTATTCAGCTGAACATGGTAACTTTGCATCCGTCATCCAGAAATGTAGAGAGTGTCCTGGCTTAACCCAGCTGCAGACACTGACATGTCCCTGAGTACCAGCTGATCCTATCTCAGTTCCTAGTACGGAAACCATGCATGAATAACGTTGATAAACGCTAAAAGAACATTTGAGACTCACAAGCGTTCAGATTCAATAATGCCAAACAACAGCCTACACTTTGAAGACTGGGAAACCCTTCTTTTCTACACAGTAAAATGTGCATACAACCAAATAGTAAGTCAGTTAGCAAATTTGTTTTTTCTGGCATTCTCATCCCAGCAGTGGCATACAGAAAAATCTTGGGTCACAGAGTCAGCCCTCGGAAGAGCTGAGATGCTGAACGATCATGAAGTGTCAGTACTGAGTGTAGCTTTCTGTAAAAGGCATTTGTGTCTGCCACTGTTTTATTCAGAGCAGAAATAAAACTGAGATAAGCAGTATTTCATCACTCTGTTTGTCAGCCTTGAGTCCATTACTACAGGAAATTGGAAGATGGAATGACAAATAACACTAACAATTGCTAGTGAAAAATGAGAGTGGAATTGCAGACAAATAAACTATGATGGCCAAAGATTTTTTATGTATAACAATCAGTCAGTTAGGTATGCCTCATTCCCTCTGTGGCTGTTACAGGGGCCATAACTGCCAGCCCTACCCTGGTTTTGCTGCAGTCACTCCTGAACTTGCTTTCTGTATTAAATAAGCATTAGGCATCTGTCTGAGTGTAGTGGGAAGATGCAAAAAATCCCTTGCTGCACAAAACAGAGACTTTGGGCAAAGGAAGAAGGGCACTTTGTTATTACATGAAGGGATTTGCCACCTGGCATTGCAGCAGACATCTTTATTGAAATGATTTTGTAGAATGAGAAAGACTCAATAATTTTAAAAATATCAGTTTCATAACTGTACAAACATGATGGACTTACCACAAGTTATCAGACATAAAGATTTACTTATAAAGTCCAGATCAGGAAGCCTACTGCCAGGTTAGGAGGATGTACTGATCTATGAATTTGTATTATTTTCCCAAGTGCTCTCTACCTGACAGAGAAAGAGACTGCTAGCCTGTGGCTCCTTCTAAGTCTTCTTTTCTATTATTTTTGATGTGTAGGAACATCAAAGTGGTAATGGTAGATCTGACACCCACTGAGACCAGAGCTCTATGAGGATCTTTCCCCAGTGCTGAGAGCTTCACTTCAGAAATGTTCCTCCTGGCCAGAGAAAGTCAACTTGGAAAGTCTCAAAGGAATTTCATACTTTCTCCCTCCAGCTGGGCTAGGTGGAAACATGGCCACTGCAGGATCCTGGAGGGAAGAAGTGGACTCTGACACAGAAAGTGTTCAGTAGCTCTGGCTATGAGGTTGGCTTGAGGAGCTTGCTCTCTTTTATATTTCTCATTTAAAAATCACCATATTCCTGCTGTCCATAAAACCCCTATATTAGAAGAGGTTAATCACTTCACAAAAATAATATTTTTGTAGCAGTGCATGCATGAAATGTTGCTTTACATAAATGAAGTCCTTTTATTACCCCTTACCTTAGCTGTTTTCATTTTGATTGTCTTTTTATTCTGGCTAGTGCAAGCACTGCATGGGTGTTCCTGACTGAATGCTGGTAACAACAAGTTTTGTTCATGTCTGCAGTGGATGGCTGATGCAAGGAGCCTGTCAGAACTGTACAAAGGAACCTCATGGTAGAAAAAAATATATGGTCCAGTAAAGCAAATACGGCAGTAATATCTTCCAAATTACAATATATGAAAAGAGTATGGGAAAATTAAAATCCCACTTCAAGGCCCCAAGGTCTCCAGATCTGGTCTACAGGCAGACAAGAAATCAGAGGAACTAATATAATCTGGAGGACAAAGGGTGAAGATGAGTTTTGTGAAAGTAACCTCTGCAGTATTACATATCACTCATTCAGAGCAAAAGAGGGAGAGGACAGAATAGTGACTTCACTAAATGATAGGAGATATAATATGAAGAAAAAAGAAGGAAGCTTTTACTTTTGTGATGTGCAATTGCCATTTTGAGTACAAAAAGCCTATCCAGATGGGACAGATTTCATCCAAACAGTGGAAACAATAGGCTCCTGAGAGAGCTCACAGAGGAGTGCAATTGCACAGAGGGAAAGAAAAGAGTAAAGAGCGTAAAGATCTGGCTCAAGTGAAAAACAAAAGGGATGACTGTGCTTGTAAATGAATTATCTCAGAGATTAAATCTAGCATTTGAGAGTACTAATAAAGGAATAAGAATTTAAACCTCCTGAGGAAGGTCATCAAGGGCCTAATGCCCTAGTATAGGAAGTTTAGTAAAAGGAAAAGAAAGCCACGAGCATCTCTTTATCTAGAGAAAATGGCAACACTATAACATGCCTGAAACTTAGCCATGAAATGGTGAGGGCATGCATACTGAAGTGAAGTGTTTGGAAAGTTTATTGACTTTGTTTATCACAACCCACTATGCTGGAGGCCATCTTACTGAATTAAAGTGGGGCAGCAAACCACTAATGATCTGCTGTTCTCTAATTTTTGGACTGTGGAGAAGATTATACTGTTGCACTATCACTATATTAATTTGGTAAGATGTTTCCTTAACTTCCTGAACATGGAAAGTTTGACCAACCTACAGCCCATGAGAAATAACAAGTGTGACAGTATGATTTATCTGCTCTGTTCCCAGATAACTTTTTCCATGGTAGCACTCTGACACGTGAGAGGGGCAGACCAGACTCCTGGGAGCAGAGAGGCATTGGGAACCCAGACCGGGCGGCAGCTGCTGGGATTACCATCTCCTTCTCTGAGGGGCTGGGAGATGGCTCCCAAAGGGCCTTCAGCATAGAACAGGGTGAAACATAAGCCAAATGAATTGCCTTGGCTTGAGATGGCCCAAAAACTGTTACCTTGGGGAATGTGCATGAAGCAGTTGTACCATTTGTGCACACTATATCTCATCCCTTCAGGCACCAGAAGGCAGGCAGGCAGCCTGGCTGTCTTCAAAGGACAGTAACCATGAGGTTGGGCAGTTGAGCTTAACCTATGGGCTACAGGAGACACTTGCAGGTGGTTTCCTTTTGCTCTTACTCAAAGTGTTCGGTATTAAAGGTGAAAGAGGACAAAAAGGTTTGCACAAGTGGAGTTATGCCAGCTACTTTGCTGTTGTAAATTGTAGTTTAAGATATCTTTACTGAGACACTGAAAGCTCATTTGTAGTCACTCTGCTGGGCAGTTGTCATCAGTTGAACTTATAGCCCTGGAGGATGCGCTTCAATATCAGACTAAAAGGGAAGGTAGACAATATTACAGAGGATTAGCATCACTGAAAGAAGCCCATGTAGCCCTGTGGATACAGCATATAAAATGTGCTGTCATTACATGATAGGTATCTGAAAGTGTCTCTACCACTCCAATAATGTCTCCTCCCCTGGGCTTACAGACATCACAGCTGGCTCACAGCTGGAAAGGCACTTTGTAGATTTGGTAGCCCACACTGGCCAAGGCTGTAAACAAGAAGAGTTTCCTGTAGAACCCAGGTAGCCTTCTCTGTTTTTATAGCCACCTAAGCAATACAAACCCAGTTGAAGCAGAGAAGGTGCAGCTCCAAGACAGCAGCGTGTTTTTTTATCTGACTAACATTGTGGAGAAAAAGCATCATGCCTCTGTTTGTTTTCCACTTAAATCTTAGCAAGTCATTAGATGCTGACTTTAGCACTAAACTTCTTTTTACAGACAATAACCTCAGCTAAGAACCTCAATAAGAAAAAACTGACACTGCTGTGAGGGGAAAGAGAGAGAAGGATTCAAAGAGTATGGAATGTAACTGAAATAAAAGCATATTACAAGATGAAGTATTTTTTAATGTTCATCCTGTGTTGTGAATGCCTCCAACTCAATTTTCCTGTGATATCAGACTCTGAAGATATTCTAGGCTTCCAGAAACAAATTTCTATTCCAGAGACCTTACAGTACAGTTTTTCACAGTATATTCTGAATCAAGCTTTGAGCTGGCTGGAAGACAAAGTCCAGGAATGTAATATATATACAAATATCCCAGAAACCAGAAGTAAGCACTCTGAAAAAATCTTTTACTTCTTCTCCTTAGCATTGTGGCTCCTTTTCCCCCCCCCGTCTGTTGAACTATGAACCTCTGAACTCAGTATCAGACTGTGATGCTGCTCTGGGCCCTCCAATGCCTTTGAAGCCTTGAAAAAACAATAGGAGTAACAGCTCTGCATATACACATAGGGGGAATACGGCTGTTGGTTTCTCCTTATCTTGTTCCCGACATCATAATTCTCTTTCTGTCCTTCTCATCATCACTTTCCACCTGTATGTATTCTGTCGCATGCTTTCTACAGGTCCTCTGCTGACCACCTACTTCTCTCAAGCATCTGCACCAAGCAAAAGTAACAGAGAAGGAAAGCAGATTCCAAAAGCTGGTAATTCAGCTATTCATCATATGGCCTACTCATTGTCAAGAAGGAGAATTAAGGGTGTAATTTTGAAGGCTCTTTGGGCATATTAAATCATGGCTTTTTCAGTAAAGCAGAAATGTGTGAGGCAAACAGCAGCATTTCAGAAGGTTTCATTTAAGAATAATTTCTGTGAGAGTTGTATATATTTTATTAATAAGATTACATGTGAAATTTAGTTATCCTACGAAGTTACTGTGCTAAGATTTGAAACTGAATTCATAAATTATAAAGCCAAAAGGAAACATTGCAATGTTTAATTTAACAACTACATGACAAGAACCATAACATTTTGTTGAATTAACCCTATCTGAAATAAAGCATTGGTATTCGAAAGCGAGTGAAGTCTTGATCTTAGAGATTTCTGCAGGAGAAACTTATCACTGCCCTTACTAAATTGTAGCAGTGACTTTTTACTGTTATTACTTTTTCATTATGGTAGAACCTACAGAAATACTGTGATAGACTACACTTATTGGCAGTGAAATGCATGGTACTTGTTTGCATCCATTTGCAAATAGTTTTGTTACAGTGCCCTGACTTCCGTATTATTATGTGGATCAGCTTGGGTCAATTTTATCAAATTTATGCTTTTTTTATAAGTGGTTGACAAAATATCTGTGTAGTATAGGGCCAAAAACACAGAATCCTACTGGAGATATATCTTCATAATGGAAACACATCTCCTCTTTACAGCTGCATGCCAACACTTGCCAGTTTCTAAATAAGTTTCAGTGTGTGCGTCCTGTGTAGATTCCATTGTGCCCCATTTTTTATATCAAAATGTACTGTCTAAGTTAAGCTGGCCTTTTGTCACACTTCCTATTCTTGTTACTAACCCATTCAAGGTTTTCTTATGCTTGCTTATCTCCAGCTTTTCCACAGGTAATCTCTGAGTTTATTGAAATTTTTTTCTATAGTATCATTGTCTTTTTCTGCTCTTCTGCTAAATTGCAAATTGCACTTTTTAAAGGTACTCTTACCTGAGTTCTATTCCACCTGAACATTCTCAGCCAAGATCTTCCTATAACCCATTAGTATCAATTTTCTCCCTTACCAGTGCCCCATTATTTTAAATTGTTATATGAGATCCTTTTGCTGTCTCTGTGATACAAGCTTCTAGTTGTTCTGGTTTAGTTTTATAGTTGGCAAAGCCTTCTTTTTCCACTCTAAGAATGTGGTTTTTGAACTATCCAGTGATAGGTTCAGCAACAATTTTCAATCATAATTCATCACCCTGTTGATTGCCTTTTCCTCAACTCTTATAAATCCTGTTTTCACTTCTGTGAAACAGCAAGTTTTAAGACATCAGATATCTATTTTACCCCATTGATCTTAGTTCTACTATTTTGCTTGCGGACTTAATCAAGTAAAAATCACTTGTACCTAAGCAATCCCTATCTTTCAGGTTTGTGATCTATTTCTCTTGATCTGTCAAAATGGTGTCCCCATCAGCTTAGATACAAAGCTTTTTGAGTTAGGAAAATATTATAATTTTTAAAACTGAAGAACTTTTTGTTTCTTTCAGCACAAGAACATACCTCATGCATCCTCCCGCCCTACATGTTAGTGAAGCTCTTCCCCTGCTGTAAAAGGAGAGGTTAGACATCCTGCACTCTGCCTTATCTGGGCAGTCTGTTGCAGATACTGCCAAGTTGTGAATGGTCTGGGAACTTTTAAGTGAGCTTTGGAAGTAGCTGTCTCATTTCAATAATCCATTCCCCAAAATCACTGTGGTTTTAATTTTCAGTCACAGAGATCTTCCTATCAGGCTTTATAAATTCCCAGCTGGTTAATAAATTCTGACAAAGAAACAGTTTCAAATCCTTAACGTTTTTCACTTCATCTTCCAGTTACTGGGACAGAGCTAATCAAAGATTTCCTCTTTTTATGTCCCTTGTTGCTTCGATTCATCATATTCTTAACATCTTTCAATTTTATGCTGAGTTCACAATTTTATCCATTTTGTTATTAATTTAACCCCTTCCAGTAATAACCTCTTTCCTAGGAAACTCACAGCTCTTCTGGTAAGGACAATTCAAGGTCTGTCATTCCCCTCTCTACTTAGGAAGAGAATCAGTGATCCACAAAACAAAAATCTACCCCTCTTATCTAGATTGCAAAGCTCATTTCCAGAATGCTCTTTTTTCCTTTACTTGGGAGATGTTTGGATGTTTCCCTTCTTCAGAATCTTCATTAGCTTTCTCTTGGTTTTATCTCCATACAACAACGTCCATACACACTGACAGCAAATCTGTGCCCTCCCATAGCCAGAAGTCTATCCAACCCTAGATTCCTGTTTCCTACCATCATTCTAGAAAGAAAGTGCATGGCCCTATTTTCTTGTTCCTTGAAAATATTTTCCCATTGCTTTTGGCACAGAATTACTAACAGGAATGTCTTTTCTCCTTGGCCTCCTGGAGATCTCCATTTAGACAATTACATTACAGCAGGGGCTGCTAGCCAGCCACAGGTATCTCGTAGCTGTCTGGTTCAGTCACCCTGCTGCATCTTCAGAAATGTTTTCTACACTTTTCATTTTAAAAATCTGAAAATACAGTTGTACCGGAAATTGAGTTCCTCCAATTCTTTATCCTATTTGTCTGGGTGATCTTAAGGAGCTAGAAAAAGAAGACTGTATACTACATGTCTTCACTGGCTGAGTTCTGGTGCAGATTTCCATAGGCTTCCTCTGTAGCCTTAGGAAAAATTCCTCCAAGGAATTACTCAGACATTTAAATAATGATCCTTAGGACTATGATGCTTAGGAACAGTCTTTCCCATCTTCATTAGCCACAGGAAAACCAAAGGAATGTGTCTTTCTGTACATGCTCAGCAAAGTGGAGTGCTTAACATTTCTCTGTTTCACAGCCACTGTCAGCTGCTTTGAGGCATGCTGCATACTTGACCATCACACCATTTCCACCTGAACTGACCAGTAGACATCTCCTTACTTGAGTTTTGCTATTGCAAAACTGATGCTCCTTCAATTTCTTTATTCAGGAGCCCTTAGTCATTATGGTGTGTAGTGTTTCATTTGTCTTTCTGACCTTTTCTTCCAGTACAGACCCTAATTTGTGTTATGGATAAAGAAAGCCCTTGATGGGAAAAAATAAAAATTAAAAAAAAATTATGGACATAGTCACTGTTCTATCTCAAGTGTGTGTATGCCATATGAAGGACAGAACCTCAAGTGCTGTGTTCAGTTTTGGGCCCCTCACTGCAAAAAGGACATTGAAGCCCTGGAGCATGTCCAAAGAAGGGCAATGAAGCTGGTGAAGGGTCTGCAGCACAAGTCTTACGGGGAGCGGCTGAGGGAACTGGGACTGTTTATTCTGGAGATTAGGGGGCTCGGGGAGACCTTACTGTTCTCTACAACTACCTGAAAGGATGTTGTGGTGAGGTAGGGGTCGGCCACTTCTCTAACTAATGATAGGACAAGAGGTAATGGCCTCAAGTTGCGCCAAGGGAGATTCATGTTGAAAATTAGGAAAAATGTATTCTCCAAAAGAGTAGTCAGGCATTGGAACAGGCTGCCTAGGGAGGTGGTGGACTCTCCATCCCTAGTGGTGTTCAAGAAATGTGTAGGTGTGGCACTTAAAGACATGATTTATTGGGTAAGGTGGTGGTGGATTGACAGTTGGATCAGTTGGATCAGATGACGTCTTTTCCAACCTTAGTAATTCTGATTCTGTGATTCTATGATTCTATGATATGTGCCATCTAAAATAATTTTCTGTATACCCCAGGCACACCTAGCCATCAGCCACTTGCTGTTCCCACTGCCCTGTCCCATCAGCCTGTTGGCAGGAGGGAACTGCCCCTCCATGGCAAAGGATGACTTCCATCTCCTAGATCCCAGACACACAGACATGCAAAAGCTTCTTGTCTTCCACTAGTATAACCACTGGGAGAATAAAATGGAGCAAGTAAAAACATCTGCACAAGCCCAAACAGGAGAACCTTTTTAACGTTTCTGTGTCCCTCCCTAAGAAGAAGTACCTGTGACCAGAATTATCATTTTTATAAAGAAGCTAACCTAGTAATTGAGCTAACTAAAGCAGGGGACATAAACCCATGGTTGCACGTCTTGCTTATGCCTGATAACTCTTTATTAAATATGATTAATAATAATAATTAATGTGACTGTATCTACAGAGTTATCAAGGATCCACAGCTTTCAACCAGTCAATTAATACAACTCCTCAAACAAAACAAAACAAAAAACAAAACCAGGTCATTGCTCTCTGGTGGCATTGGCTTCATCTGAAACAGCAAGCACAGAAGTCTACTAGAGAAATCAGATGAAGCAGGTTCAATGTCTACCTTCAGTCATCACACCTGATAGTTCCACAAATCTAAGTAATAACATTTTGACCATAAAATATACTACACTATTTTAACACTCAAGATGTTTATGCTTGAAGCAGCCTTTTGAACTCCCAGGGAAGCATTAGAAGAAAATTAAAAAGCACAGCCAAAAAATATAACCATAGTCAACCTCCAGTCATAAAGTTTAATTGGAAAGTAGATATTAAGTATGTATCTTTATTACATTTGAAACAATGAATAATATATGTTGTTGACTAAAGACAGAGCTCTGAAGAGTGAGTACATTGTTTTATTATTCAAACACAAATGAAAGTGCACTGTAGTATCAATTGCACTACATTCTGTGAAAGAAATAGATAAATCTACAAGCCTCAGCTGGTGATTTACATACTGAAGTACCTTTAATCACAGGCATAAAAGCATGGGTGGGAAAAACAGTAGCCAGGGCTGTTGCCAGGGCAACTTATCCCTGGATTTAGCATTATCATGAAGGGAAAACCCACAAGGAATTTAATTATCCAATACCTCGACCTTCCCGCCTGCCAAGCACTGGCTACTTCCTTTCAACTCCAAGTCCCTCAGGAATGGCTGCATGACTGGTTGCTGCACCAGCCCAACAGGGAAGCAGCGTGGGATATGTCCACATGATTTCTTACAAGCTGGCGTGAGTTTGCTCTGTCTCCTAGAACACAGCAGGAGACTTGAGCCAGTCCTCATGCCAAAACTGGCTGTCAGCCTGGAGCTAAGCCCCAGATAATATATCCTTTCCTTTTAACAGCACTTATTAACCTCTGTTTTGCATTGCGCTCCTGTGATTGCAATGCCCTTGGTGAGCAGAGTGAGCACGCAGACCTTGCTTACATCTGCCACTTCATCTACAGTGCAGATTTAATTCTCAACATGATCCCTGTGAGTGAGGTTGAAGAGAAATCCAATCTTGTGCAAGGCATTTGACATTGTCCTGCACCATATCCTTATCTCTAAAATGGAGAGATATGAATTTGATGGGTGGACTGTTCGCTGGATAAAGAACTGGCTGGAGGGTTGCAGCCAAATGGTTGTGGTCAATGGCTCTACGTCCAGGTGGAGGCCGGTCACGAGCGGTGTCCCCCAGGGGTCTGTCTTGGGACCGGTGCTCTTCAACATCTTTGTTGACGACTTAGACTGTGGGATCGAGTGCATCCTCAGCAAGTTTGCTGATGACACCAAGCTGAGTGGTGCAGTTGATAGCCCTGAAGGAAGGGATGCCATCCAGAGGGACCTGGACAGGCTGGAAAAGTGGGCCCACGAGAACCTCATGAGGTTCAACAAGGCCAAGTGTAATGTGTTGCACTTGGGTCAGGGCAATCCCAGGTGTGTGTACAGACTGGGAGAAGAACTCACTGAGAGCAGCCCTGCAGAGAAGGACTTGGGCGTTGTGATTGACGAAAAGCTGGCCATGAGCCGGCAGTGCGCTCCTGCAGCCAGGAAGGCCAATGGCATCCTGGGCTGCATCAAGAGAGGGGTGGCCAGCAGGGAGAGGGAGGTGATCGTCCCCCTCTACTCTGCCCTTGGAAGGCCTCACCTGGAGTCCTGTGTCCAGGCCTGGGGCCCCCAGTACAGAAGGGATGTGGAGCTGTTGGAGCGGGTGCAGAGGAGGGCCACCAAAATGATCAGAGGGCTGGAGCACCTCTCCTGTGAGGAAAGGTTGAGGGAGTTGGGACTGTTCAGCTTGGAAAAGAGAAGGCTCCGGGGAGATCTCATTGTGGCCTTCCAATACTTAAAAGGAGCTTACAGGCAGGAGGGGGACCAAATTTTTGCTCAGGTGGATAATGGTAGGACAAGGGGGAATGGGCTAAAACTGAAAGAGGGGAGGTTTAGGTTGGACATCAGGAAGAAATTCTTCCCTGAGAGAGTGGTGAGGCGCTGGCACAGGCTGCCCAGAGAAGATGTGGATGCCCCATCCCTGGCTGTTTTCAAGGCCAGGCTGGGTTCCTGGGCAGTTTGATCTAGTGAGCTAGTGGTTGGCAACCCTGTCTATGGCAGGGGAGTTGGACCTAGACTATGTTTGCGGTCCCTTCCAACCCAAGCCATTCTATGTTTCTATGATTCTATAATCTACACGATACATTTACTTATGAACTTATGCTGTTGGTAAGAAGTGTGTGATAACATACAGAGGATCTCCCCTATGCGGCAGGTGCTCCCTAGTCCTACAGACACCCTGATCATCCTGCATTTGGATGGGAGATGCCTGAATTTTCTCCCATCATTTACGAATAACTGTATAACTTTTCCCAATATATTAAGTGCCTGATATCCATATTGCTGCTGCCAGCAAGACAGAACTGTTGCTCAGTTGATGAATTCCCAGGAAAAACAAACAAACAAACAAACAAAAAAAAACCTTTAGACATCTGCTGAAAGAATCAATTGTGATGCCTGATCACCTCTCTTCTTTTGGGGTGGTGTCAGATATAAAGACACAGAGACAATTATACCACTCTTCAATTAATAGCATATTACAGATTTTTCCACTACTATAAATGATTCCATTGATACATTTTTATATGTGGAACATGCACTGATGTAACTGGGACATATAGAGAAATCAGTTTTGTTTCTATAGCAGGATATGTGACTGGAGTTAGTCCTGCTTGTTTAAATTTTCCAGATTTTAAGCTTACGGGCCTAATCACGGGAAGAATAGTGGCTGCTTTCTGACTAGATGATTTCTTTTCAAATGTCAGCATCCATTACCCACTAGTCCTGCAACAAGAACAATAAATGACTACGGGATTTTCAGATGCGGTTGCAGAAGAAATATGTTGTCCCAGCTGGGTACCCTTCCCCTTGGAGTATGGACAATCTGTGCCAAGATTCTCCAAGCAATGTCTTTTTGGGAATATATTAAGTAAAAGATTTATTTGTGTTCATAGAAAATCTGCCACAGCCTCAGAGCAGCAGATATTCATGCAGACCATTCACCTTTTCTGTCTCCAAGAAGAACTGAATTTGTTTCAAAGACTGTAAAATATCATCAAGATGCAGGGGAAAGCCTTGCTTAGTTAATCCTGTGACTTCATGCATCATTTCAGTTACACTTCCTTACAACTCCAAGGGTTAATAGTGAAATAAGCAGATTCAGCAACACAAGTTTTAAATAAGTGGATCCATGCTCATGAACATATACATTGTTTGAAAAGAGGTTTCATCATGCCTAATTCTGGCTGCCCAAAAGTTAGTCAATGGAGTTTGTTCACTAATGGAGACAGGCACGTACCTCCGGAATGGAATCAATTTCTTTCAGAGGTAGCACATGAGACAGGTGAATCCAGGCACCTTTTGGATGTTTCTTTCTCCCTATTGGACTATTGAAGGAGCCTAACAGCTAACTAGGATAGAGCATCTAACTCCCCGTTATGCGGTTAGCTGAGATGGTTCACCTCTGGCTGTGTTAGTATTATCAGAGCTTGCAAGGATTAGAGAAACTGCTCAAGGAAATGTTCTTAAATAGTAGTCCCTTCTTGCTTCAGTTAGGAATAGTGTGAGAACTACTTTTTTTCTGCTATTTCAGTTTTACTCTATTGTATTAGTATTACGTTGCCAAACAAGTATTCAACATCTACCAAAAGAGGCAGAGGGAATAGAGTGGAAAGGAAAAATAAAATCAACAACAAAAAAAGTAAACAAAACAAAATAAGACAAAAACACTAGAAAGCTTGTTATCCAATGCTTTGAGTATTTCAAAATAAAACTCTGTGATCAAGTTTCTTGTTCAAAAAAGTTGGGAGATCATAAACGTTTTGTTTCATAACGCAGAGGACACGTACCCAGAAGTCAGTTCACCAAATCACTGCCTAAGTGCATTGACACTCAGCACAATAGAATTTTACCACCTTTTTTTTTTATATAGAAGAGCCTATTTTCCAAACTAAGAGCAGTCTATAAGAAATCAAAATATTCCCCAAACATTTCTCATAATTTATTTAGAAGGTCCTTTGTTTCAAGCCCACTCATAAATGCTAAAATATCTCCTCTCTTCACATAGCCAGCTTTGACATGATTTTCATCAGGCTAAGTCAGGACTGCAGATAATTTTTTTATGAATTCTTGTAGCAGTATTCTTGCTGCTTTCATATCTTTACACGTCAGCTGGGATTTTCATCTAGGTCTGCTACTCATCTAAGGCATGATTTAAAGACGGGAGCATAGAGATCCACCAATGGACATGCACACAAACCCACTCTTTGCATTCACAAAACACACCACATTCATAGATCTCAGAATATTAACAAGGACTTTCAGATCATCTTATAACCATACCTGAACCCTAGGACCCTTACTGGTCATCATCTTAGGTGCTCAACCTGCTGCACTGGGATGTTCTGGCAATGCTGCAGCACACATGAAATCTGAGACAACAGAAGAAGGCAACAGGGAAACTTAAGAGAAACATTTCAAAGGAATTAAGGAGTTATCCTCCAAGAAGTTGACAAGGCCGGCTGCCCAGCTGAAGTGCCTCTACACCAACACATGCAGCTTGGGAAACAAGCAGGAGAAGCTGGAAGCCACTTTGCTGCTAGAGCACCATGACATGGTTACCATCACTGAAAACTGGTGGGATTATTCCCACGACCAGTGTGTGGCAATTGATGGCAATCAGTGGCTACAAGCTGTTCAAAGGACACAGGCATGGAAGGAGAGGATCATAGAATCATGGAATCATAGAATGGCTTGGGTTGGAAGGGACCTCAAAGATCATCTAGGTCCAACTCCCCTGCCATAGACAGGGTTGCCAACCACCAGCTCACTACATCAAACTGCCCAGGAGCCCATCCCGCCTGGCCTTGAGCACAGCCAGGGATGGGGCATCCACAACTTCTCTGGGCA
Source organism: Alectura lathami (assembly GCA_013399715.1). NCBI lineage: Eukaryota > Metazoa > Chordata > Aves > Galliformes > Megapodiidae > Alectura > Alectura lathami. Next base: position 613,278 of record VXAV01002919.1, read on the forward strand.
GCCTGTGCCAGTGCCTCACCACTCTCTCAGGGAAGAATTTCTTCCTGATGTCCAACCTAAACCTCCCCTCTTTCAGTTTTAGCCCATTCCCCCTTGTCCTACCATTATCCACCTGAGCAAACATTTGGTCCCCCTCCTGCCTGTAAGCTCCTTTTAAGTATTGGAAGGCCACAATTAGGTCTCCCCGGAGCCTTCTCTTTCCAAGCTGAACAGTCCCAACTCCCTCAACCTTTCCTCATAGAAGAGGTGCTCCAGTCCTCTGATCATTTTGGTGGCCCTCCTCTGGACCCGCTCCAACAACTCCACATCCCTTCTGTACTGGGGGCCCCAGGCCTGGACACAGGACTCCAGGTGAGGCCTTCCAAGGGCAGAGTAGAGGGGGACGATCACCTCCCTCTCCCTGCTGGCCACCCAGACTACTTTGATTTAGGAGATATGGATCACCTGATATGGATCACCAGATATGATACAGCAAACTCTCATTGTTTTCTTTTTTCTCTAAGCTTGAAAAATACTTATTAGTAATTGTTTATTAATCAGCATTTGGTACCATTTTATCATTTTTTTCTTCATTGTCCCCAGTCATTTATTTTCTTATAGTTAGACTGTTTGTTTTATATGAAGACAATGGATTAGATTTTTTCGGTCTTTTTTTTTTTTCTTTTTCTTTCAATATCTCCATTAGCAATTTATCAATTAAAGTTTTAAACTGTGGTGGTAGTAGAAGCCAGGCTATCCAGGTTGATGTTAAAAATGTGCACAAAAGAATGTAAGCATTAAAGCAGCAACCAATAAAGTTTTGAATTGCACAAATATCATCAAGTAATAAATCAATATATGGAGGGGAAAGAAACAACAGAGGTATGCATGACTCACAGAAGAAGAGAATAAAAGAAACATCACCAGGCTTTCAACATCTGACTTTCATTCTTTTCTGAGGTTCTTTGTACAGTCATATTTACAATACACATTTTTGTAGTCTCTCATTCTTCACTTTCCTTTCAAGGGAAGATCAAGAGATGAAAGTGTGGAACAGATATTCTGTGTTACTGCATCATGTAGAAATAACAATACTGGCATATCAGCACTTCAAGTGCCGTTGCATGATCAAAATCAATCATTCTGAAGGCCTAAGTGCTGATTAATTGTCTAATCTTTGTCTTTCTCATGCCATTACAGGCAATGACAAGAACTGAAATCTTTTAACATCATTTGTCAGGAAATCTTCAGTCAAAATCCTTTTGATAATTTGTTTGTACAGAGAGAAGCCGGGGATTTCGAAATGGGATGATGTGATAGCTTAGGCAATGCAGGTACTACAAGTACACCATTCACAAAACTGCCGTTCAACATCCAGGATGTTTATGGGAAAGATGAAGTGTCTGATTGAAAAAAAATTCTTGAGGTGCGTTCAGACTATATTCAGGTGGCACTGAAGTGTTTTCATGTTTGGCCATCATAAATAATAGGTATGCTCTTCCTTCAACACACTACAACAGTTTCCCTATCATTAATGACAAGAGCACAATGCCCCAAAGGTGCATTAAATTATGCATGACTCCAAAAATGCTAAATCCAGGTGAAATCAAGGGCAGATAAGGTCATTTTCTCCCATCTTTGATGCCCCAATCATGTGCAACCACAAAGATGCTGCTATAAGATGTTGTTGACATCCTAACATGCTCAAACAAGTTGACTTCTCCAGAGAACTTCATACTTAACACAGTTACAGTTATTCTCTCTTCCTCTTCGCATGCCATTATGTGTATGTTCACATCTGATTGTGTGATGCACAGAACAGTGATACACGGACAGCTTAACCTAAGGATGACACTTATCTTTATGAGTTACATATAACTTGTCCCTCCCTCCTCTGTGTAGAGGTAAGCACAACACCACAAAAAAGGTCATCCCGCCTTGGCTCGAATTCTGCAAATTTTAATAATACCGTTTAAGTCTATAAGACTTTATTGCCTTCAGATAGGGAATCCCAGAATGAAGATCACCTAGGGTATTCATGATAGCAAAACAAGGTAAAATCATACAGATAACACATAAGATTTTCTCAAAATCAAGTGTGGGATAAAGCAAACCAAGGAGAGATTAGAATGAATTGTGTGAGAGCTCCCACAGGCTGACAAGGAAGATGTGGAAGTCCTCTTTTTGACTGTGATGGAGGGGGAGAAAATGTGGATTTAATCTGAGAGGAAAATATGAAAGTGTGTACAATTCCTTCATTAGAATACTCAGAAATTAGGGGAAAAGATGCAAGCCTAGGCTACTGGAAGCAAACATCCAGGGTATATTTACATGTAAGTGCCCTAGCTGATGAGATTGGCTCACAAATGTTCCACTTAAGAATGAATTGTTGGACAAAACTGTAAGATAAAAATACAGAAATAAGAATCCTGATCCCATAATCACAGTCACTCAACAGCAAACATACATTATGACTGACAAAGAGAAGACAATACCAAGGTCTTAGTGTCTGGTTCATTTGCTTGTATAGAAAGGGAAGAGAGAATAATTAAAATAAAATAAAATAAAATAAANAAACTTCTGGCTACTAAAACACTGGCTGCTGAGTGCAGTTTGCAAACAGGAGGAGGTGAGGAGGGATAGACACAGCTAGCAGATAAAACCTTGCAGAAAATTTAGCCTTAAGCTTGTCCTTTTGCTTGCAAACACAGACCTCAAATGAAAGTGAAGGGGGAAAAAATGCAAACAGTTTTTAGGAGAAAGAAAAACACCAAAGATGAGAGATGTTCTAAGCCTCCATGTAACTGTTTAATAGAGGGATGGCTGTTCTGCAGGAATAAGTCAAGCTGTGCAAGCTGGGTTATGTTAACTGAGCATCTGGCCCAGTATGGTTGACTATTTTATATTTATATAACTCTACCATGAGAGTCCAAAATGTCAACTATCTGTAGACAACGCAGCTAAACTGCAGCCTGGAGCAAGGTGGGGATGGAGCAGGGGTAAGAAGCAAAGAAGCAACCAACTGGGATAAGAGACAACACTGCAAAAAGGAGAAGTGTGGACAAACCTGGGAGGGAAAATCAGTGTTCTAGCTGTGGTTTTATTCAGTTTTGTTTTGTTTTTTCCAGCTCAAAGTACTCACAACAGCACGTTCTGTTACTAGACCAGTTTGCTTTGTTGAAGTTTGATGCAGTTTGAGTAGATATTTATCTCTCAAATTAACTTTACAGTAAGTCCTCAGTGGATATATATTTACCTCAGTAGAATAATACCCAATTTATTATCATACTAAGAAAGGTTAAGAGCAAAATCTTAGTTTTTAGTGAAATGAGGCTAAGTCTCATAGCTAAGAATCAGCTTCTAGGTGCTTGCATTGTCATTCTTTGTTATGAAAAGTGAATCTGCTTTGAAATGCAAGCCAAGACAAAAGAATGTAGAGAAAGGTCTTGATGTGCTGCCCTCTGTTCCTCCAAACTCGTGTTATTTAACACCTCAAAAACTGGCAAAGAGCAAGAGGCATTGTGTAACAAGGGGATGAGATTCACCATACCCAATTTTGTCCTAAATTATCTTGCCAGATTCCCCCCTCTCAAGCAGCAATGTGCACCTAGCAGGGATGGACTGAGAGCTCCCCTTCTGCCAGTCTGCAACTCAGGACCATGTTTCAAGTAGCCAGTGTGGGCTGTACGGGGCCTGGCCACTTCTATATTTCCTTGGGGCAACCACAGCAGAGCAACACTGCCCACAAAGCCCAGTGTGTCAGGCAGGAACTCATACGCCATTTGCAGCACAGCCTCTTTGGGATATGAGGCAATGGTGTCCTGCTAACAAAACAAATACCTTGGTTGAAATAGCTTCACAGCACCTCAGTGAGCCCATGCAGTTTCCAGGACTAAAAATAGCACCTTTTTGTCTTGTACCATTTTGGGAAATCAATTACCTGTATGTTTGTTCTGTTCTCAAAATAAATATTGCACAGCTGTTTGTCCATGCCTGATCTCCAGTACTCACAAGCTGCTCTTCAGTAAATTACTGTCAGGCCACTGCACAAGGCAGGAATCTCAGAAATTACAGATGTTGTGGTTGTGACTCTCTGGCCTTGTCTCCTTGTCACTAGTGTTTGTGATAGGCCGTGATGGGAGAACATTTATGCCTATCTTGTGAAGGAGAAGACGCTAACATCATCTCCCTGATGATAAGCAGAGGTAATGCTGGTGTTCTGGTTCCTTCTCTGCTTTCAAGTTGTTTAGCTTAATCTGACAAAATTTAACAGGTTTAACTAATTTAAGTCATCCAGAAGTACACACAATAAATCAGAAAGGAGAGGCCAGAATCTTTCTCCCTTAGTACACTTTCTCAGTAGGATCAGATAAAACTTCTGATTTCCAGTCCCCTCCAAGTCATTCTGCCTCTGGTACACACAGTTGTGCGATGGGTGGCTACTGATCCCCCACCTGCATCACTCCCGCACAGAGCAGAGTGCACAGCACACTGGGAAATACAATTTGAGGAAGCTAAAGCTCACTCCTCCACTTTGCTCTGCTCCCCAAAAAGCTGTGCCCACTGCATAAATAGTGATCTCTTCAGAATAAAGAGATTTTCTTTATGCATGTTTGGACAGTGCCTAATAGCACAGAAGAGCCCTGGTCACCTCCAAATTCTGTACGTGCTTCCATAAAATAAATAAATAATCATAAAAAATGAGTTGTCAGAGAAAGAGGTCATGGTTCAGCAGAGTAAATAAAACTTTAACAGCCCATCAGGGCCAACTGCCTAGCAACAAAACAATTCATCTTTAAGAAATTTTTGCACTCTATGATGAATTTAGGTTTAAAAGAAATGCTGAAGTCTCTGGGTCAAATTTTGCTCTCAGTTACTTTGGTGCAAACCAAGAGCAATTTATTGAAGGCAATGGCTCTGCTATAAACTGAAGAAAGAAATAAAAAGGTCTCACATATAGTGAAAATATTATTTTACGTTTAAGTCTGGGCTTTTAATCCATGCCATATATAAATATGGCTATTTTCTAAAAAGAAAAAAAAAAGGGTTTGTTATCTACACTTCTTATGACAGTGATTTCAAGAATATAAAGTAAAAAAATTAGATCTCAATTGGTCTGTATGAACTATTGCATCAGGAAGTTAAAAGCATACCAACCAAATCTTGGTGTTTTAACTGAGATAACTAAAACTACAAATAAATAAATAAATAAATAAATAAATAAATATTTAGACCAAAAGCTTTTAGAATTCAAGCGATGCTTGGCTGTAGTGCTGCTAAGCTTATTGTGAAATATCTGTTCAATTAAATAGAATATGTGACAAGAAATTCAGGAAATGCCTTAACTGTCAAAAATCTCTCTTCACTCACATGTTTTTTTGTTTTCTGCTTGCACACACAGTAAGAGGTCCATCTCATTTGTATCGGATATCACACTGATTCAACTGCGGCTTGGTGTCAAGCATGGTCCGTGCAGGCAGTTCCCATCTTCTACCCAATCTTGGCACAGCTGATAAGCAGATAACCCCATGACCGTCTTTTGTCAGGAAGAGCACTATTGAATCTAGTCTTTCATAGCCACCATAGGAGCATGCTGGCTACAGTCTCTTTTTCCTTTTTATAGCTATTACAGGATTATTAACAAAGCACACAGATCTTCTTTAACAGGATCTGTCAGCTGGTTCTTGCAGATCGGTAAAACAGGGGTGTTTGACTCTTTTCACATTCTAATAATTTCTGTTACATCTTTGTGTGACTCTGAGTCTTGGCTGACAGAGTTTCAACCACTGTGGTCATAGAATCATAGAATCACAGAATCATAGAATCATAGAATGGTTTGGGTTGGAAGGGACCTTAAAATCATCTAGTTCCAACCCCGCTGACGTGGGCAGGGACACCCCCAACTAGACCAGGTTGCTCATATATTTCTGCAGATTTTTCAGGGGGGATTAATATCAGATTTTTATTATACCATCTCAATTTTCTGTAGGTTATTGCTTTGCCATATGGCACTGTTAAACTTCACTCTTTCCCTCTCCTTCCCCCTCTACAAAAACAAAAAAATTACAAGAAAAGAAAATAGAGTTGTCAAATACAAATAGTTTTCACAGTACTAGCTCAGCTCATAGGTTTGAGATGGTCAGTTTCATGTTGTCTCTGATTATGTCATACAAGCCAGTTTGATCAGAGAATAAATTGTGTTTGTCTTTCTGATTTTAATTCCAAAGGCTTAGTAAAATTTTGGATAATGTCAGAAAATAGCCATCTGATTAGTCTGATAGATTTTATAACACCAAGCTCTGCCAGATTCTGAAAGGTTGGATGATTTTAGTGCTTTGGATGTTAGATTTTTAATTGCAAGCAGAAGGTCATCTGCATATATTAATAATTTTTGGGTGTCTGGCTTGTCCTTTTATTTGCTTTGTGCATCCAGTAGTGTTTGCTAATGTTTCTAGTTATAAGACAAATAATTGCATCGCTCTGCACACTTAGCGGCAGGGGTTTTACTATCACAGATCATGACAGATGGGCATGTGTACAGAGCTTTGATTAACAACCCAGATTTATTTTAAAAGCCCTATATTTATTGGGCCTGTAACAGATAGCCAAGAATGACTGTGTTCTATTTTTTCCTTTCCTAATATTGTGTCATTGAGACACACCAGATGTCAGTATTACAGACAGCCTGCACTGGTACATGTACCAAGACATTTAAAAGTACCTGAATGACTTAGGACCTTTAAGCTACTGAGCTTTAATGAAATGTTCTGAAACTTAACATTCAACTTGCCCCAGATTCTGTAAGAGTTGATGAAAGATTTGAACTTAAGAATGATCTAACATTTATCTGAGTTTTCAAAAATATTCAAAGGTTATAAAATCACTCAAGTTAGGCAGCTGGAAACAAAAGTGGGCAAAACAGAAAACCATAGACACTTTCAGAGAACATGAGGTGGTGCTTGGGTATCTCTCTCTAGAAATCTTGATGAAACTATTAAGCACCAAGACATTTCACAGGACTTATATTTCACGGGGACAGAAAATCTTTACCTTCTACTACTTTGTAGGAAATTCTGATAGCACAAAAAGTCTTAGTACCTGTTCATCCACCTCCATCAATCTGTAATTCATAAACAAATCATTACCAGGATTCCCTGGAGTCTCCTTTCACCTGTCCACCCCCTTGATCTCAATATAAAATCCAGTAATTTCAGCCACTTCTATTGAAAAATGTATTTTTTTTTAAATGAAGAAAGGAAGAGGGAAACTAAGAGGTGATGGGTGGTCAGTTTTTAGTACAATAGCCTAAAGATCAAAGTGTTTATTTGGACAATTCCTTTTTTGAATCACATCTTCAACTTGAACATGTTCAAATCCATAACTCCTACCTCTTGTGAGTGTGCCTGATCATTAGGGGTTTTTAGTAGCTGTGAAGGAAGGAGGGAAAATAAATTCTAACCCACAATTATGGGAAGGTATGCAAAGAAGGGAATAGAGAATGGAGCCAAGAGTGAAAATCTGGGCCATATCATAGTGCTGCAGAGAGTACACAAAGGGGAAGATTCACTTCCCAAGCTTTTCATACTGCCATGATATTTTGTCTAGAAACACCATCAAGTAAACGAACCGTGCATGTTTTGCTCCTTTTCAGCTCTTCTTGGCCACTCAGAAACTCTGAAATTAACAACGGGAAGAGAGAGCTCTTACAGAACTACCAGTACAGAAGTCTTTTTCACAGGTTGTAACATCCATTATCAATGTAAACCAAAATCCACAGGGAAGAAAGAAAATAAGAAAATAATCTGGCAATATTTCAGAGCAGAGGGTAAGGGATAAGATTGTTGAACCTACACCACTGAGCTTGTTTTGGATAAATGAATAGAATTAGTGCCATTTATTATTTTCCTTTCATGTGTAACATCTGTGGTAGATTTATGTCTAAGTGTTTATGGCAATCAGAACCACCCCAAATATATTTTTGCCATGATAAAGGAGTTCATCTCATGTGAAACCTTTGAGGCAGTTGGTTATGGGTGGGAATGGAGAAGAAAATACATTCCTGTTCTTCAGCATTATAAAGCAGACATTCTTTCTCTCTTTGAAGTTCATATTTTAGGACCAAATCAAACTGTTCTACAAATTTACACTCACATAAATATAATCAAAATTGAGCCATCTTTTCCACCAAGTTTCGTGCTAAACCTCTGCTAAAATTTATTCGCAACCTTTATCAAGAGGCAGATATAATCATGACTGCAGTTTTGGCCCCATATAATCCTTATCTTTCCTCAGCAGGTATAACCCTTAGACAATTGTTACACATACAGATAATCTAATCAGAAAGATATCTAGCCAGAAAAATGTCGTGCCAGAAATATGGCCTTAATCTTCTGGTCGGATATCTTAGAGCCTCACAAATGGCTCCAGAAATCAATGCGTGAGCAACTGATTCAAACCCCACATCTTTCTCCTTCGGAGAACCCAAAGCGCAATAATCTCTCTATAAAGAATTGGCAGGTGACCTTTGGTCGCATCAGTTAACCAGCTTGATTCAGCTGTCTAACCATAAGTTTATAGAATCTTCAGAATATTTCGAAGAGTACAGTTCTTCTTTCACATCTCGTGTCATAAGAGGCAGTCTTACATAGCACTAACAGGTCTATGCCAGTTGGACACCCTACAACATCTAGGAACCTCACTCTAGCTCTCCACTGTCTGTAATGGGAGCTTAGACACTGGCAGCACATGTAGACTCCTACAAGTAAACATCTATGTTTAGGTGCTCCTGACTCCATATCTATGAATCTTCTTATATCCCCAGAATAAAGATAACCTTAGGCTCTATGTGGCACAAGCACTGTGTAGCGGTTGTCTCACTGGATACCAAAAGTAATGTGCTCTGATTTGCATGGAGTTTGCACTAATTACACCTGCTTAGAAACTGTGGCTATTTTCCTGGCTGGAATTTATGGTTATTAATGGCCTTACTGCCTTTTGTGACTTGAGTATCTCTGTAAAACCATTTATCTTGCCTTTCAAAAGGCTAAATCCCTTGATTCTAGGTCTGTGTTTTGTTTTCATGTCTTGCTGGCCTGTATTGTTGTAGTAAATTTGATCAGTGATCCAAAGTAGTCCTAAGAGGAGGCTTTCAAGGGAGATAACTTGATCTTTCGGAAGAAGTCGCTGTTGGAGTTCATGGTGCACATCACCATGCCCCACTTACTATTCCTTTTCTGTTTTCTTTCCAGAGTACTTCATCTCTCTATGACCTGCATATATCCTCTTTACAGCTCCCTACTTCCACCTTCCGTAAGACTCTTTCCTCCCATCTCCTCTGCTATTCCATTTCATTTCTTTGCACTACTTTTCTATGGCACTCCTTTCCTTCAGCAAATCTGAAGGGAACCAGCAGCTCTGAGGCGCTTTAGCTTTGGCTCATTTAAGTTTTTTCACCTCTGCTCTTTCTCCTCCTACTGATGCTGCTCTGTGTCAAGGGAATGGGAATTAGCATACTCTGAAGCACAGCTGTATTAACATGCTCCAAAGTGCTGTGTAATTTCAGTTGAGCAGGCTGGAACCAAGACAAATGTGTTGTTGCATGGTATGGGCATTGATTCACTGACCTAGTATCACTTCTGAAAAAGCCTGATACCGCTTGATTTCTGCAGCAGCTGCTATTACATGACCTCCAGAACTATTCAGGCTTAGACTGACATGCTTGGTACAGATTCAGAGTAACTTTCTGAGCCATCCTATTCCTTTCTACAGTTAGGTGGACTCACAGTGAGTCAAAATCTGGCTACTACAGGAAACAAGGTATTTTGAAATTTACTGGATAATGTCTTTCTCCTGTTTGCTTGGACACACTCAAGCTGATGGTACTGAAAACGGGTAAAGGGGTTCAACATTTCTGCAGACTGCAATGGAAAATAGAGGGATGACCTACTACTATTCAAGATGGAAATCTCAAATATCCTTTTTTAGGTTTCTTTGCATAATATTCTTTGACTAGAAAAGGATATAACAACTGAGGGAGAATGCAAGTTCAGATATCTACACAGAAGTGCACAGTGTCATTTTAGACACACTGGCACTGTTTTCAGTGTGGCCCGTGGCTACACTGTGTGCCCTGTACAGGTACATAGGATTTCCTCAGGGAACAGTACTGCACACTTTGGTTGTAAGAGACCTCGTGAGGAAATCTAGCCCAATCTAAAACTGAAATAAGATGTAATGTCAAAAGTTAAATTTTAGGAGCAATAAAAATCACAACAGATTAGACACTCTGAAATTTAGAAAACTTTCTGGCTTTCTCATATTCGGGAAAAATTCATGATTATCTTTAAAAAAATCTCTTACGATAGTTTTGGATCTCAGTCCACTGGACTGTAGTTTTACTTTCTGCAGAGATCCAGCCTGGTAACAGAAGTCCAAGGTTTTACACTGTTTCCAGCAATGCATTTTTTCCTAAACACAGGGAGGATAGCTTAACTATCAATGTCTTCAGAATTCACAGAAAATGCCAGCATCACAACACTGTTTCAGCAGGGAAGAATTATGTCTCTTTAAAATAGGCTAGAGACAATTAATTGAGCAGTGAACAGATCTCAGGTGGCTGTAATTTCAGGTTACTCTCTGTCAGGACTTTCATTCTTTCTTCTTACTAGGATTTCAAAGACTTGTAGCTGGTATGGCAGTTACAGACAATATGGTGCTAAAATGATATAAATATATTCTCACTACAAATCTGAAAACACACAGGTCCTGTGTTTGCATAATATGAACTCAGAGCAATTCAATTCTTTACAACACCCGAGTCTTCTTATGTCCTGAGTGTACTCGTGTCAAATGCAATTCCAGAAGAGCTTTATTAATGTTAGATGACAATGCTGGTGATGGACACTTGCCAGATATTAGAGACAGAGCTGTAGTACTCTACTTCATACAAAATACTGTACTACTCCAAAACTGGACATCAGTGATGTATTAAGGTAAATCTGACATTATGTGCATTTAGTTCTTTATGCTTGAATGCTGAAAAATATTTTCCTGAGTTGGTAATTAAACTTTTGTTGTTTGAATATTAATTTCCATCTCCACCTCCAAAAAAATGTTAATGTATTAACTGTGTAAAAAATTATAACCCAATTATTTGTTTGGGATAGCAAAATAACATTTTGATAAAGAGGAACAATGCCCAAGCAACTGCTTTTAAAATGTTTAATTTCAGTGATTTCTCTATCGGCAAACATCAAACCAGATACGCAACAAGTCAGTAGAATATTAGAGAAGCTTTTTCTCATCTGTTATTTCTGTTGCCATCTTTGTGGCTAGAGTGAAAATCAGGAGAGTAGTCGGTTTGCCTATCACTCTTGTTCTAGATCTGCCAGAGGAATATAGAAATAGCCATTATATGGGAGAATCACAGCATATTCTCATAATCCTCCACAAATACATATAATCTATCATGGAGACACCTAAAAGAAAAATGATCCCTAAAGAAAACCTTAAATTTGTACATTTGGTTGGGTGTGTTTTACTGCCTTAACCTTTTCAAGAGTTCATTGTTATGTAAATCTTCTACTTCTATGAGAGGCTCAAGCAAACGCTATATAACATCAAAACAAAGAATGAATTTATGTCATCTTTCTAAAGACATCTGGTCTGGAAGAAGACAAAAAAGAAAAAAGAAAAAAAAACTTAAATTACTCTCATATAGTTTTACTAGTACGTCAGGCCATGGGGATAATAGAAAAGCTATAATCATATATATGGAAAGGAAAGCGGAAAGGAAAGAAGGAAGGGGAAAGGAAAGAAGGAGGGGGAAAGGAAAGAAGGAGGGGGAAAGGAAAGAAGGAGGGGGAAAGGAAAGAAGGAGGGGGAAAGGAAAGGGGAATCATAGAATCACGGAATCATAGAATGGCTTGGGTTGGAAGGGACCTCAAAGATCATCTAGGTCCAACTCCCCTGCCGGGGACAGGGCTGCCAACCACCAGCTCACTACATCAAACTGCCCAGGAACCCATCCAGCCTGGCCTTGAACACAGCCAGGGATGGGGCAGCCACAACTTCTCTGGGCAGCCTGTGCCAGTGCCTCACCACTCTCTCAGGGAAGAATTTCTTCCTGATGTCCAACCTAAACCTCCCCTCTTTCAGTTTTAGCCCATTCCCCCTTGTCCTACCATTATCCTCCTGTGTAAACAGTCGGTCCCCCTCCTGCCTGTAAGCTCCTTTCAAGTATTGGAAGGCCGCAATGAGGTCTGCCCGGAGCCTTCTCTTTTCCAAGCTGAACAGTCCCAACTCCCTCAACCTTTCCTCACAGGAGAGGTGCTCCAGCCCTCTGATCATTTTGGTGGCCCTCCTCTGGACCCGCTCCAACAGCTCCACATCCCTTCTGTACTGGGGGCCCCAGGCCTGAACACAGTACTCCAGGTGAGGCCTTCCAAGGGCAGAGTAGAGGGGGAC
>VXAV01002919.1:660835-693286 GCA_013399715.1 Alectura lathami
TTCATAGCCCATAGGCCTTAGACTATCGACAAAGTGAGTCTGCAAAGAACTAGTGATGTGTGTGTGTGTGTGTGTGTGATTTTACAGTCATAAAGAGTAAAGCAGATACTTGTATCCAGAATAATTAACATTTTTTCATTAATAGACTATCAGACCAAGGGAGAACAAAAATAAATTTCACAAAAGAGGAGTCTTAATGTGTGTCTCCTCTGGACTGTGAGCTACATCCCATGTTAGAACAGTGCTGGAAGTTTAGAAGTATATAAGACATCAAAAGCAAAGGTCAAAGGTCAAAGCTCTACTGAATATGAACATGACTGAGACTTTCCCTCCAGGCTTCAGCCTTGTGAGTGCACAGAGCTGCATCAGAGGGGCATTGCAATGAGGCCAAGACTGGCAATGGCATCCACACCCTGAGCTTGTGCTTGAACTTCATTCTGTAAGCTAAATCATTTCTCCAGTTGCTATGAAATCACAGCAGCTCATGTCACTTCTTCCTACAAGCCTAAGCTTTACAGGCTCAAGACTAGTCTGATACCAGCTTACCCTCTTCCAGTAATAATTATGCCAGAATCCGGGCTGCTGAGTAACAGCTCTGCTAATGTCAGCCAGGCTTACAGAATTGGATGAATCTCACTCAAACAAATTTCTCTTTGGCCTTGGGCTCATCTCAATGGGTCATTTTTTTTTAGAATTGACTGCTTTCTGGGTTGGGTTTGGAGTCCATGATGGAGCTGTCAGCTGCTTCACCAGCAACTCAGCACTCCCCCTCACTCTGCTTAGTCTACTTGGAATGGTGTTATGCTCATCCAGCTGGTGTGGATGTTCTCGTGCCTGCACTGTTTAGAAATAAGTCCTTGCAGAAGAAACCAGCTAGGATCACACCATGCAGTTCTTGGCCACAAGATTCGTGTCTTCTAAACATGAGTTTTCTTTGTTCAAAACAAAGGCTGCAGTGAGGCTACCTACACAGCAGTTGTATGACACAAAGCACAGTAAGTATTGCCAGTCCTATGGTGCCCACAAGGGCACACAGATCTGAGGGTGCAAAGCTTACTGCAATAGTATCATGATCTTATGTAGGATGGAAGGATCCAAACTGGATCCATTCTTACCTAGTGTTGTATTTCAGGAGTGTTCTCTGGAAGAAGATATTCCCTGAAGGACACCCTGGTTTCATCTTGGAAAGTTACTTTTAGTGAAAGCTAGGGTAGAGATGTGTAGCAACGTAAGAAATACAATGGGGAAAAAAAGTAGCAGTCCAGGGCTAAATGTCACAGCTTCACCAATTTTTAACAGTGTAGATAACAAGACAAAGACAGAATCTTCTGTTCCATGTTGAGTGTATGTTTCACATCACAAAAACAATGCATGCTCCATCACATCATGTGTGCATGTGTGCATGTTCATTGTCAAAATATGCAGGTGCAGAGGTATGAACATGCTCCACATTGTTCTTAGAGCCTGTGCAAATCTATTTCTGATCTGCTAGGCTTTGTAGGCATTCTTCAGAACTCCAATGACTCATGCAAGACTGTACAGGATTAATTGAATTGTGTGAAGGTGTTGTCTATTTTTGTTTTGTTTGTTTTGTTTTGTTATTTTTTCTTTGTCAGAGCTAAATTACGCGTTCCTCACCTTCAGTTTTTGGAAGGGCAAACCATGCAGAAACGCTTTTCTTCTGCAGAATCTCTCATAGGGAACCAACAAGTCTGATTTGCAGGTCTGGTGGGTTATCCTGGGCTAGAGAATTTAAGGGGAAAACACAGACATGATCTTACATGCCAGAACAGCATCCTGGAGAAGTTGAGAAAACCCACTGCATCATGTTCTCAACACCCAGATGTCATCAGGTCACAAGACATTTGCTCAAACTTTTCTCCGCATGCTCCAACATCACAGGAAGCATAACAAACCCATCAGATAAGTTATCTCTTATGTGAGAGTATTTTGCATTCCAATATTCTTTAAGGTATTCTGTCTCCCTGTTAGGCTGTTTCATATCTAAGGCCTGATGCCCAGTCACAGAATGACTTCTCCCCTCAGGCTACTTTAACTTTAATGTTTTAAAATTATAATACATATTACACAGGCACATTAAACTCTCCTATGCCATTTCAGTTCATTGAGTCATTCTGTTATCAAAAGACAATTGGAAGTATAAGTTATGTCTTATGTAAGAAACTCCAAAGTTTTTTTTTTCCTTTTTGTATGTAAAAGTCTGCCTCTATTTTTTTCCATGTGAGATTTGAGGTTGATAAGCTTCATGTCTTCCATGTGAGAATTTTCCAGTAGAGTTTATAGGAGGTGTGTACAGTTGGTATACAAGCATCAGCAGGACCACATCCTTATAAGCACCTTATAATTAAGCAGACCTAGAGAAAAGAAAAATTAAAAGAAAAAGAAAAAGAAAAAGAAAGAAAAAAAAAACAAAGAGAAAAAGNGGAAAATTGGAAGAGGGAAGGAACAGGAAAGAGGAAGATAGGAAGGAAATACCAGTATAAGAGGAAAGGGAAAAGGAAAAGGAAAAGGAAAGAGAGAGAGAGAGAGAGAGAGAAAGCAGCATTCCTTACATGTGGAAACTTAGGCCTCCAGTTGTGCCCCCAATTATGTTTTGGTTCAAGCAGTCTAGCGTGTGCATACTCAGCACCAGAAGATGACAGAAGACATGATGAAGGTGTTTAAGAAAAATACAAGAAGAAAAAAGGATTAATTCAATTTGTTTCCCAACTAAATTAAGAATGAGGGAACTCAGTGGTTAAGAATGAAATATGGATTGTAGTGAATGCCCAGTGCTTGCAATGAGAAACTGTGTTTTGTAAGGTTCCTTCACTGAGTAAGTTATTTTGTGGAATTCCTCAGATAATGAAAATAGATAGAACTGACCTTTTCAGGGACAAAGATTTAAGACCCTTGCTACATAATCAGGCCTTCCTCATAAAAGTACAGTGCCATTAGAACTCAAAGCAAGTCAAGTCAAACAATTTGCCGCGTTGAAGTCTATTAAGAAATCTAATCAAGCATCACCAAATGAGGCAATGAACCTGGACAAGATAAACTATGAGGTTCACTGCTGCTATACAATTCAGCTCACAGGTGTCTGTGACAAATAACATCTTCAGATGAAGTACATTAGTATTTTCCACCAAACAACAGTGCAAGGAGAGAAAAGAATAAAGTCATGATGAAAAACAACAGAAGGAGATGAAAGTAGCTGAAATATTGGTCCAGGCTTTGATCTCTTACAGCATAAAAATGTTTACACTACCAGTGGTCCCATTGACTTGGAAAACAGTATTCATGGAGTAAGTTACTCTTCCATATGAAAAACCTGCAAAAGCTTCTGTCAAGTTGATTACACTGTAAAATGCTGGCAAATCACAAGCAACATTTTCCACTCAATGTTGAAAGAACCATAGCTTGTGATAAAGAAAAGAAATACATGCTGAGATCACCTGCTGTGGTATCTTTATCAGTGAACAAATATAAAGGGACCGATTTTTAACTTACATCCGTTCCTTACAAGTCCATTTCATTGGGACATTTCTTACTAATTCACAATTATATGCAGGAGATAAAACTCTAATCGGGGCCTACCTTTCATGCCATAAAATATTGCAAGTTGACTTCAAAGCCGTGACACCAACTGTGTCAGTAAATATACATGACAAATCTGTCTGCAGGCAATCTTGGGGCAGAAAATGGCAAGAAGCCAAATAGAACTCTGAACATAGCAGTGGAATGGTCTGTCTGGAGCACAAAAAGCACTGGAGTTTTAGCCAGCAAACTGTTTGTACGGTGACCATCATTGCATAGATGAGGCATTTTGTTTTGGATATAGAAGAAAATAGGGGCAGATGCATCTGTAATGTAGATGGAAGGGAGAACCTGCACAGTCACGCAGCTGCTTACTCTTGTATGGTATATTGCACACTGCTGAGAGTGATGCTACTGCTTTCTGTGACCTATTCTTCCTCCTCTGGCCCTGTTTTCCTCTTTTTATTCCTTAGGTTATCCTGTTTGGAGAAAAGTTCATGATTCCTTGTAGCTGTCCAGCATAGTTTTAGTGCCTCTTTGTGTTACCTAAAGTCAAGCTATCCAATATTATTCCTATGTTCTGAGGAAGACTAAGCAGTTACAATAAGATCATGAATTACATGGTACTTTATTAATAATTCCCCTTAATTTTTTCATGAAGGCAAGTTGAGTTCAAAATATGCTTTAAAATTTAACTTAAACATTAACAGAATGTAATTCAAAACCACTTTTCTTCTCTAAATCAAAGAACAAGTTAAAAGCAAACATATTCCTTTCAATTTTAGTCAAGGTGCTGGAAATCAAGAGGAATTTGTTAGCTACTAAGTATAAAATACGAATGCTGACCAAGATGTTTCCAACTAACAAACTAGTAAAAATGAGGTCCTCTGATGTTTCCATGAGGAAAACTTCATACCTTCAGAGAAATTTCAAATTTCAGCCAAGAGACACTTTCTAAGCCAAACTTATGACACTTTCATACATGTCCTTTACTCTCCTTACTCACCTCTGACCAGAAAACTGTTAACCAAGTAGAACAGATTATTCTTCTGTTTCACAGAAAGAGTTTAAAGCAGATCAGGTTTTTAAGTTTCCATATAGCACCTGAAATTTTCACTCAAACAGAAATAACGACATTCATTTTTTAACATAAATAATAATCAGAGACTTCATGGCAGATTATAGCATGCACAGAACTGAAATCACAAGTTTTCCCTTCAAAGTTGCAGTAAATGAGAAATAGTGAGAAAAACTCCTTTATGTAACTAAATAATAGATGTCCCATGACTGATGTTGCATCCATTTTAGTGATGTTTTAAGAACATGCTGCAAAACTGGAAGAGTAACCATGTAGCTCTTTTATTTCTTACGATTAATCTCACCTAATGAAAAATTTTTATTAAATTGTACTTTCAGGAGGGGAAAGTAGAGTCCTTCACCTCCCCAGAGCACAGCAAACAGATGAGCAGAGGTTGCTCCAGCTCTAACAAACTGACCATAGTTCCATGGTGTAATTCCAGAGTAGGGTGATGGATGGCTTCCACAAGGCTGGGGAGGCTCCTGCCTTTCAGGTTGCAGCACTGCCAAGCTGGGTCACTGAGAAAGCAGAGCAAATATGACATTACCTAAACACTGCGTGGCTGCTGTAAGATGTCTAACACCCTTGTGGACTTCCCACTGGGAGGCTCAAGAGCAGCAGCACCTTCATTAAACAGCCTGTCAGCCACAACAGGGATCACATGGATCTCTTCAGAACTATCCTTTAATTAGTGATCACATGGCTGGCAAGGACATGTTGAAGCTAAAATATCCTAGAGTCACCACTGACCAGGGATCTGAACCTGCCCAAACTGCTCTATATGTGTCTGGTCAATTGAATTAGACCTGGATGAGTTTGATGGGGTGGCTGCAAGCGCAGTGTCTAATTGAACGTGTATGGGAAAGGTAGAGTGGAAACATAAGGCTGGAGAATTTGCCGTTTTTGGAGATTAAGAGTTGCATAATCCCCAGTAGAAGTGTACCTCCAGGCTCACCGATGAAGTGTTTGAGTGATTCCAGCTGTGAATGAAGCTATGAGGATGATCACTGTCACAGAGAGTATAGGATCAAAAATCTGTCTAGCATTGGTCTTGCATGTTGTTCTGTAGCAGTACGCCATACGCAGCAAGTCATCTGAGATGGATCTCTGGACTATCCCTCAGTTCTGGCACTGGAGACAAAGCAAAGGTCCAGGATTTGTTCAAGGACTTGTGCAAGGCCTTTGACATGGTCCCTCACCACATCCTTCTTTCTAAATTGGAGAGAGATGTATTTGATGGGTGGACTGTTCACTGGATAAAGAACTGGCTTGGTGGTTGTCATGGTTTCAAGCATAGTCAAATCTGCGACTGCTGAACGAGAAGGGATTAGGAAGTTGGGGGTGGGGGAAGCAGAGTTAGGGCATCTAACTTAAATTCACCTATAAGCTTTTCCGGTTGAGCTTGCATGTGGCTAAGAAATCAACTTCTTGTAAATCACTGTTTTATTCCAGTTATCAGTATTATTTTATATCCCTTTTGCATTTAATATTATCTTTTGTTCCTTAGCTATTTTAGTAAGCTAGTTTTTATCTTAACTCTCAAGTTCTACCTTTTTTTTTTCTTCTCACTTCCCTCCTCCATCCCGCTGATACTGGCCGCTGGCAGTATGCTGGCAGGCCCGGGCTTCTGTGGCCTGGGGGTGGTGAGCAAGCGACTGTTGGGAGTTATCATGAGCTAAACCACCACAATGGTCACAGCCAAAGGATTGTAGTCAATGGCTCTACATCCAGGTGGAGGCCGGTCACGAGCGGCATCCCCCAGGGGTCCATCTTGGGACTGGTGCTCTTCAACATCTTTATCAACGACTTAGCCTGTGGGATCGAGTGCACCCTCAGCAAGTTTGCTGATGACACCAAGCTGAGTGGTGCAGTTGATAGCCCTGAAGGAAGGGATGCCATCCAGAGGGACCTGGACAGGCTGGAAAAGTGGGCCCATGAGAACCTGATGAGGTTCCACAAGGCCAAGTGCAAGGTGTTGCACTTGGGTCGGGGCAATCCCAGGTGTGTGTGCAGACTGGGAGAAGAACTCCTTGAGAGCAGCCCTGCAGAGAAGGACTTGGGCGTCACGATTGAAGAAAAGCTGGCCATGAGCCGGCAGTGCGTTCTTGCAGCCAGGAAGGCCAATGGCATCGTGGGCTGCATCAAGAGAGGGGTGGCCAGCAGGGAGAGGGAGGTGATCGTCCCCCTCTACTCTGCCCTTGGAAGGCCTCACCTGGAGTCCTGTGTCCAGGCCTGGGGCCCCCAGTGCAGAAGGGATGTGGAGCTGTTGGAGCGGGTCCAGAGCAGGGCCACCAAAATGATCAGAGGACTGGAGCACCTCTCCTATGAGGAAAGGTAGAGGGAGCTGGGATTATTTAGCTTGGAAAAGAGAAGGCTCCGGGGAGACCTCTTTGGGGCCTTCCAATACTTGAAAGGAGCTTACAGGCAGGAGGGGGACCGACTTTTTACACGGGTGGATAACGGTAGGACAAGGGGGAATGGGCTAAAACTGAAAGAGGGGAGGTTGAGGTTGGTCATCAGGAAGAAGTTCTTCCCTGAGGGAGTGGTGAGGCGCTGGCACAGGCTGCCCAGAGAAGTTGAGGCTGCCCCATCCCTGGAGGTGTTCAAGGCCAGGCTGGATGGGTTCCTGGGCAGTTTGATCTAGTGAGCTGGTGGTTGGCAGCCCTGTCCCCGGCAGGGGGATTGGAACTAGATGATCTTTAATGTCCCTTCCAACCCAAGTCATTCTATGATTCTGTGATTCATTCTATGATTTTGGCAATAGTGCAGTTTGAGCTAGTTGTGTTCTTGCACTCTATCTTGCATGTTGAAATCTCCATGGGCAAGAGATCCAGGGATTTCACCACTGCAGGTTTAAGCAAAGTTGCCACTGGCTCCCCTGCTTCATTTAATCATAGGGTTAGATTCATTGAGGCCTTCTGCTATGTTAAAGCTGGTTCATCCCATTGGTGCCAATTTGGGGCCATGACTCTACTTGGTCTACACTGCCTGCAATGCAGGCATAGTCTGAGACCATGATGCTTTTGGTGAAAGATCTCTTCATCCTACATCTGTCATCCTGATACAGGAGAAAGTTCTGTGGTCCTAGACTGGATGTACCCATTAGATATCTCAGAACTGCGTTCTTCCAACTGTTTTAGTGGGCTGGTCTTCCCCATCACTCTTCCTTAATTGATATTTGCAAGTGGACCTGAGCAAAGAAACAATTAGCTGGGTGACAGCAATGCCACAAACAAAAGTTTTTGGAGTACTTCTTGGAGATGTCATCCTCTCCAGTGGAGAGATAGAAATAAAAGTACAGCATAATTCCTATTTTAGGAAGCTTAAGGCAATGACTTTCAAGGAAGCTTCAGGACACTGGTTTGAACTTTAGCCGTGAAAGGGCATGTCTATGAAAGTCCCCTGAGCTGTTTTGAAATGACTTGGGTCCAAGACTTGTGATCCTTAACAATGTATAAAACAGTAAGAAAAGAAAAATGCCCTAGGCCTTCCATGTGCTGAATTTTGTCTGCAAAATGAAATCTGGGGGGAGTGTTTTACACATGCAGTTCCCAAAGGAACCATCAAAGGTACAGGATCTTCCACAACGGAATTTTTACTCTACAGTCTCCAAAGCCCCCAGGTGTTACAGTGTGACAAATATGTAACTGAAATATTTTGATTATTTAAGCCTTGGCTTTTGTGACGTGACAATTCCCATGCTACCTAAACTGCTCTCTAAGGACATGTCTCTTAGGTTTTCCCCTGCTGTTTGGCTCCAGTGGACTCAGGCAGACAGGGAGCATTTGCTGGGATCAGAGAGGGCAGACTGGGGAAATGCCATAAAACCCCAACGCTTAGTGTGTGTTGCCCTGATTGAAAAGGAATTGTGTAACACAAGGGAAGCAGGCAGACATGGCTGACTGACTGTCTTATAGAATATTTGCATTCATACCAACCCATTAGCAGGGGCAATCCTTTCAATGTGTTTTAAGGCTAACCATGCTGAGAGGTCAGTAGGAGCTCTGGTCATCGAAGGGAAAAAATGTCCCTTTATTGATTGTATCACTGGCTTTGGTACATCTTGATTAATAAAATTCTCATAGTCACTTAGAACAGATCTCACTAGGTTCATCTTAGGGATATAAAAGACACTGATTGTAAGACTGATATGTCTCTCATCTAAAAAGACAGAAGCACAGAAGACTGTAGGATGAATGAATCGTAGTTTGCCCACTGCTGAAACCCAGTTTGACATTCTAAAATACAGAAGAACAGTAGTGAAAATGAGAAGGGGTGAAAGGTGGGCAACTGTTATATATAATCATTTAGTCTCACGGATCAAGAAATTACATCTTTTCAATTATATGCATCAAGTTAAACCCAGTGTTTTACTCATTGTGCAGCATTAAAACAAAATGTTACCTTTTAAGAATTAGAGATCCTGAGGCAGCCTGTCCCTTCTCATAATCATCTGACGGAAGAAAAAAATGTTTTGTCTTCCTGGAAAATCCACCTTCAGAGCATGTGCTGCAGTGATATGATCATTCCCTGAAGTGTGATGTGCAAGAACTTATTCTACATTTTGCCTTGCTCACCAAACTGCAAGACATTGTTCACCTCACCTGAAATATTCTTTATCTCACATTAAACTAAAGTAATCTCTGTATGATTATTCTTTAAACGGGCTTTTAGAATCATCACTTTGTCCTCTTAAAATCACTTTATTTTAGTTCTTTAAAAACCATTTCATGGGCATCACTTTGACTGCAATAATCCATAATGTTTAATTCGCTTGACCAACGTCCTTTAATGACTAGAACTGAGAAACTCTCCCTCTGCCTCTCTCACCCTCTAGGTCAAACATCTAACTGTCATCAAGGCTAAACCCTTGCTGGTACTTTCTGATAGACCACAAGTACTTCTGTTTCACCAGGATTTATGGCAGCTATTAGAGAAAGAAGGCTCGTTTGCAATTTCCATGTGCTTCTGTTACCTGATTCTCTGCAGCTCAAAGGTAAATCACTTTCTAACTTTCGCTGACTGTATTGAGTTGATCTCCACTGGGTATACTGGGATACCTACAGGTAGGTATCTTAATACAAGTGTCTTATCTGGATCTGACTTCCACCCTCAGAACTTTCCTGCTTCAGAACAAGCAGTACTAAGGAATATATCATTCTTACGTACATTAGAGTGAAGTCTAAGAAAACTGATCTTTGTCTTTTCCTATAGGCAGGAAAACTCCTGGCCTCTCACACCAGAAGAGAAATCATGCCTCTTGTTCTAGAACAGAGGGAAGGACCGCCAGGTGAGAGAGATAGTGCTCACTTCTCAGCTCAGCCACTTCCCTGGTTTCTTATTTCCCTTCTAGACTGTGTAGGTGGCTTCTCCCTTTGCACGTTCTGAAGGACTCTTTCCCCAGGGAACGAGGGCTGTGGAATGTCACTGTCTCATGTCTGTCCTCTTGTTCCTATCACATATTTCTGTGTTTGGGACAGTTCATGAAAAGCAAATACATGTTTAATTTTATGGGACATATCACAGTATATAAGTGTCAAAAAATGTTAATTACAAATATTACCTCCTCCGCCCTTTGCCTCAACATCCCCATTTGCCAATAGCACTGTTCAACAGACAGTTGTTTCTTCAATATATAATCTGGGCTGTCTTTTCCATCTTCCACAGCTGCTCTCATGGTAGAGACTTGCAAACTCTGAGTGACTCAAGGGAAGCTCATCTCCAGTTACTTCTTTTTGCATGTATTCATCATCTCCATCTATGTGATGCCGACTCCCTATTCAAAGAACATTAAAAGTACTGTTAGATGACTTTTGCATAAATATATAACTTTGCTACATGGATAGCAGCAATCAGTTACACATAAAACTTAATTTTAAGAAAATAAACTAATATTCATACAGGAGTGGTACAAAGGAAAATGCAAATATGTTCTGATTTATTTAGTACTACCCTCTAGTTCTCTAGCAGATATAAGGAAAGAGCTTCTGCTCTCTAAATACTCTGATTAACACTCTGCAATAATGCAAAATAAGCAGCTACTTTAGAGTTTTACCCATCAGAAATACATGAAGACACACTGAAAACGTCCATCAGCCCAGACCAATCTAATATCTGATAGCCATCTGACATCTATCATTCAATTTTTGAGTGCCTATAAAGCATCAGAAAATGGCATTTGTAGTGGAACAATTTCCACAATTTCCTCTCAGTTCTCATATGTAAGAAACTGGGTGGAGAGAGAGCAGGGGGAATAGATCTTCACGATTAATGTTCTTGGGTAACCCTGGGTGAATATTGTTAAGATTTCATGTAACAAGCCATGGAAAGCAGAGCTTCTGTAAACAGGAAGCAGAAGGAATTCTTGACCATTCTCATCCAGTCTAGGTAGATCTGCTCTCTCTTGGTGTTCTTTGAAAGACTAATGCAGCTGCCTCTAGTTGTACCTGTTTTGATTCAACCCAGCAGGCAGCTCAGCACCACATAGCCATTTGCTCACTCCCCCCTCTCAGTCGGACAGGAAAGAAAACATAAAAGTGCAAGAATCTGTGGGCTGTGATAAGGACTCAAAAAAAAAAAAAAAAAAGAAAGAGAAATAAAATAAAAAAATAAGAACAATAAAAAACAGAATATATAAAACAAGTGACCCACAATGCATTTCTCACCATCCACAAGCCGATGCCCACCCAGTCTGGTGGCAGCTGCCCTGGCCACCTCCCCAGTTTTATTGCTGAACATGATGCCATATGATATGGGATATCCCTTTGACCAGTTGGGGTCAGCTACCCTGGTTCTCCCTCCCCTCAGGTCCTTGTGCCCCCCCAACTCCCTCACTGGCAGGGCAGTGAGAAGATGAAACAGTGTTGGCTACATGCAGCACTGCTCAGCAACTACTGAAACATCGGGGTGTTATCAACATTATTCTCATGCTAAATCCAAAGCACAGCACCATACCAGCTACTAGGAAGAAAATTAACTCTGTCCTATCTGAAACCAAAACATTACTCCATAAGCATCCTTCAGAGTGTCCTAAACATTTAAATATGTTACGTAAGTCTAAATTTAGCAAAGTTTTTGCTATTATCATCCTTTATATTTTGAAGATAGGACTGCTATTTTTCTTCTGCTTTTTAGTCAAACTTTTCCAATGAAAGTTAGAGAATACCTGAGGCTCTGCAAAACCTGCTCCATACCATCAGGCCAATGAATAATTCAAGACAACCAGTGTTTGAAGTGGGCACTAATTAGACAGTGTAGCTCCCATCCAAAAGGAGTGCAGCAGCAAAATAGGACTCCTTTCCTCTGCCAGCATTGAAATCTTGGTGGGATAAGATTGTATCTGGTGAGTGTCAAGTGGCCTGATGAAGCATGAGCCTGGGTTTGGCTTAATGTGTTTTGGTTTTTTTTTCTCTATTATTTTGTGTGAATTTCATGTATGATCTCAAGGCATCACCTAAATGTAGAGATGAAAATAGGCGAAGTGGCAAATTTCCTTTTAGTGGTTAAGGAAGGGTGCACATTATGAGAAAAAAATATGAGAGAAACAGATTCACATGCTTGCTTGACTCCTGTGATCTTCTTGCAGTCGCTTGTCAGCCCAGGATTCCCACTGCTGCACTTTCTGTTAATCCACAGTCAGAATGCCATTTTATTTTCTGGCTTGATTATGAGCATTATGTAGTTTATGAAGCACTGTACTTATGTCTCTAAATCCAAAGGGCTGCCCAGAACTGGAGCTGAAACCAATCACTTTAAACTGTTTTTTTTTTTTTCTTTTATTTTGCTCCAGGCCAAAATCCCAAAGCCAAAAAAATAAATTTAGAACCTTGGAGGTGGAATATGAATTTTGTGGTTTGGAGGATTCTTCACTGAATGTTATAGCCTAATTACATTTAGTTTTATGCTAGCATTCAGCAACTGTTTACTCTCCAGAATTATTAGCTGTTTCTGCCGCTGGACTGTACCTCTTATTTATAGATCGTGCTAGCATGCAGATTTTTATCCATTATAAACTCTAGTGGCGCACCAACTGCACTGCATTAAAAACAAGGCCATCTATATGCAAGCTGAGGCTATATGTAGGTGAAATTACTATATAGCATTTCAATAAAAACAGGGTAAATTAGATTAGCCCTAACAGTCTCCTGTTCCATTACCGCTATTAAGATGTAGATGACACTGCATCATAGAGTCTAAACTGCTCATTTGTCTTCCCAGCAAAGCAGACTGAAATTTGCTGCTTGCTTCACTTCCAAATTCAAGGCACTTTTGCTTCACTGCTGAATTCTGCTTAATTCCTGGACCCTAGAAGCTGGAGCTCAGCTGAAGCTTACCGATGGCCCACTTCGGGAGGAAGGAGGTATCATGTTCCCAAGGGCCTTTCATCAGGAGCATGAAAGAGGCACATCTGTTATCACAGCCCATCTGCTGTTTGTGTGGAATCTGTAAAGGACTCAGTGCCCCACAGCCCCTGACTCTGACACTGGGCGTATTTAACAGCCCTGAATCAAGCACACAGAGCACTCCTACAGCATGGGAGTACAGGGACCTAACAAACACGGGGACTCACAGAGGTTCTGGCAGGCAGGGTTCTCGGGCAACTAATGGAAATGATGAGAAAAGAAGCACCCCAAGGGACACCCCTCTAACGTATATGTTCCCCCTCCTCAGTATACACATTAGTAGATGTTCTCCAAAGAATGTTATTGTGCCACGTATTCCCCAGCTCCTCCATTACGTACTGAGGAGTATTTGTGCTTTCCAAGGCTTAGCATCCTGGCTTGCAGGAAAATGTAGCTCAGCAGGTTCAAGACACGTTGTAGTAAGAAGGGCAGCTGTTAGCTGCATATTTTGTGCAACAAAGATACTTTCTGTGCTCCTTGAGTGAAACAAAACTACACATTTCTGTAACAAGACTATATTTATTCATGGCTAGGCTACAGATCTAATTACTTGCAAATTACTACTACTACTGTATTATTAATTCATCATGGTTGCTTAATCGTTCAAGTTTCTCAGTGATACAAGATCAGGTTTTGTTTCAGATATTTAAAACCAGGTAGATAACTTTGAGTATCTTCATTTGCACAGAGCTGAGCAAATATTCATAGCAAAGTACAGAAATCTGTGGAATGCCCAGTATGAGACAACGAAAATCCTATTTAAATTTCATACGAGACTTCAAATAAAACATTTGTATTTCAAAACGTACCATGACTATAATTTTGTAGAAGGAAATCAAATTCAGTTTCATAAAATTCTCTCCCTACCAACAGGATGAATTGTAATTAAGCAGAAAGTTATTACAGTTGGCCTGTGTCAAAAATAATACTGCAAAAATTGAGATTTCTCATGCAAGAACCTCCAATTTGCTTAAGGTTACTTTTTTAAAAAAAAAAAAAAAAAAATTCATTCTATAAGTTTCAAGTATAGAATAAAAATAGAAGGTAGTTAATTTACACCAGATTTCATACCGCTTCAGCCCCAGGAGACACAAACCTGACTGGAAGGTTGGGACCCCCAGGCTTGAAGATATGCACATCCAGTGGTCATGCTGGCTGTATGCTGTATCTATACCACTAAAAAGCAGGTGGTGAAGGATTGCTTTGTGTTTCCCATGCAGATATTGTATCTTAAAATGAAAAGCTTTAAGACACCATTATATTTGTGCTCTTTAATTTTCTGGAAGCATCAGGAAGGCTGGGCTGCAGCCCAGCAGGTCAGCATCCTTTATGTTGTGCAGCTGGGAGAATGCCAGTGTGGTGTTAGAGCACATGGAAATGTTGAGGGTGCAAATCCCTGCCAGGGCAAGGTCTTTACAGTGAGGTGAACAGGAAAACATTGCTGTGCCGCTTAACAAAAGAGAAGCTGAACAGTGTACTTGCGGTCATGTTTTAGCAGGCATAGTGGTGTTAGGTTGACAGTTGGACTAGATGATCTTAGAGGTCTTTTCCAACCTTTATGATTCTATGAATCTACGATTCTGTGTAAAAAGCCTGTGTTAGGGAAACAGACTATTTTCAAGAAAGAAGTTTAATCACATCACTAACTTCAGGCATGTGCGCAAAGCCCTGCTGAAACACCTGACACTGAAGCACATGCTGCAAGCTCTTTCCCTGACCCAAGACTTCAGACCTGAGGCATATGCCGGGAGATTCACACTGTGTGTGCACTGCCTGCTCACAGCCTCACACGCAGCCTGAGGAACCACCAGTGCTGTCTGTGTAAGAGTGGCTGCAGGCATCAATCACCATCTTCAAGGGAGATTCTGTCAACTGCTTTCCTCCATTTCTGAATCTTAATGTGGGACTTGGTACATATATAGTGCAGTGGCAAAACAACACGCTCTGTTTTTATTTAATTCCGAGGCACTGTTTGCTCAAAATGATCATTAAGAAATAATCAGCTAGGCAGCCAAAAGCCTCCTCCTACTCTTTTATAACATTTTCTCTTCTAGGGAGTATTATGCATCACAACATAGGTGTAAAAAAAAAAATTATTTTAAAAGTCTTCCTCTATCATGCAAGGAGCAGCAGGCAAAAATTCTCTCTGGACAGATATATCAACACAGTGGTCTATCAGATTGCACTTTGTTGTTCAAGCAAGAACAAGACCTCATTATCTTACACAATATAAACACATTAAAAAACAATCCACAACCTAAAGGGCTTTTAGTTTAAATAGATCAAGCAGCCAGATGAAGGATGCATTTCTATCTCCATCCTGCTGATGAGGAACTGAGGCACAGGGAAGCGAGAAGCCCAAGCAAAGCCACGCAGGAATGTTTTATTTAGCCAGAAACTGAACCCAGGTTCCCAGAATATCAGCTCCATGTCTCAATCACAAGTCAAGCTTTTGTGTGACTAGTGAGCTTCAAGCCAAGAGAGGTGCCAAAAACAAACTCAATGCACTAACTGTGTAAACTAATTACATTTTAATAATTACTTCAGTTTCTGTCATTTGAACCATTATTAGAAGCTCAAGCAGGGAACTTGTGGGCTGTGCTTTTGAATTAGGTTATTTAATCTTGTTTTCTCCCTTTTCACATTGAACAAAATTGACTTCTATTTTGCCATATGAGTTCCCTGTGTGTGATTAACACCCAGGTGCTAGCAGATGAGGCTAGCAGTTGCAGTACAGCTGTGCTTCAAAGGCAGAGTGGTGACTGGCAGAGACACCTGATAAGATCATATTGAGCTAATAAATATGACAAAAGCAGTTCAGCCTTGTTAACTGCATCCAGAGAGATATTGCTCAGAAAGGGATTGCACTTTGGCTGAGATGAGACAGCACTTTGGGAGCTTCGCATTTTCATCACTGCTGGGAGTGCTTGGGTTCCCCTCAGGCTATCTGTACTATGTGGCTATTCTGCAGATATTTTTCCAGGCCAACATTTTTCCTTCTGCCTTCTTATTTTTATCAGATGCATCTTTCTAGGTTCAGAGTTGGCTCATTCAGTCATTTCTGACTTTCCATGCTTGAGATATGGTGGTGTTTTCACATTAACAAAGCAAATTGAAGGAAAATTCACGTTAAATGAAAGGGTTTGAGGAAATCCTTGCAAAACAGCAAACAGCAAGACAGAAATACTGTGAAAGAAGCAATCACAGTGTACAGAAGGAATGAAGTCAGAGCAACATAAAGGCTTGCTAATCTGTGTTAGACAAGATCCAAAACATGCCAGGGGCTGGGGAAACACTAGAATATACACAGCTTGTTGGTCAGTGGATCCTTTAATTTGCTCTTGGCAGGCAGTCATGGAGAGGCAGAGAGGCCAAGGGGTGTGCTCTAGCCGTGTCTGTGCCAGGAAGCCAGGGCTCCTGGAAGGATGCTCCCCATGTGCAGCCTAAATCATCTTTCAGATGTTTTTCTTTTGAAGGAGCAAGATGATTTTATTTCCTTCAGTAAAGCAATTTTAAAAGAACAGAAAAACAAATAGTATAAAATCCAAACAGAAAAAGCCCAGTTGGGTTTGACAGCTCGACAGATGGTTACCTAGGACTAGCACAAACAGCACCAGCCAAAGCAGGATTTTGCCAGCTCCCTCCCAGTCTCTGGGTGATTTTGCTTTCCTGTGCAGGCAGCAGCTTTTTCTTGTTTTACCAGTGATATCCTCAAATCTTTAACACTTCCTCACTTTTACTTCTCTCCCTCCCTGTCAAAGCCATTATGATTCTATGATTATCCTGGTTTCTCCCTTCCCAGCAAATGCCTACATTTTGTGCAGGGATATTTGCTTAAAAAGATCAACACAGGTCACACTACACTGTTTCACATGTACCACAATGTAATATGCAGCTAGGTAGGATCGACAAAGATAGGGGCGGTGTGACATCCTCTGCAGTGGAATCGTAGAATCATATAGAATCATAGCATGGCTTGGGTTGGAAATAACCTTAAAGATCACTTGCTCTAACCCCCTGCTGTGGGCTGGGTGCCACCCACTGGATCAGGCTGCCTAGAACCCATCCAACCTGGCCTTGAATGCCACCAGGGATGGGGCATCCACAGATTCTATGAGCAGCTTGTGCCAGTGCCTCACCACCCTCACCAGTGGAAGAAATATCACAGCCGGCTCTGCATCACCACCACGCAGGTCAGCAGAGGAGTGTTTTGATGAGAGACAGGCAATCCCCTCAGTGTGGAACTCACTCAACCAGCCTCTCAGAGGTGCGTCCTCACAGTCAGCCCTCCTGCATCTGGTTGTGAGTCCTGACCAACCATAATGGGATTGTAGGGTGGCCAGGAGAGAGCAATATGCTTGAGCCAGGCCTCATCTGAGGAATTACCTCACATCCCCATCCTGCAACAAGTCCTGCAAAGCCCTTCTCCAGCTCTTGTACAGCCCCTTATCTCTTTTTTCTCAGCACACTTTTTTCATTGCGGGTTTGCATGTGGCACAAATTTGGTTCAAGACAAAAAAGGTTTCAGGCTGTCAGAAGAATTCTTCTTTGCAGGCAGCCTGTAGGCACCACAGGTAGCATTAGAATGTGCCACTCTGCCTCTGCACCCAGAGCAGGGAGTGCTTTTCACATCTATAGTCACTCCTCAGAAGTTTTCCTACATCTTATCAATTCAACATGGAAATCTTTCATATCTTCAGCAGCTTCCACAGACCAGTTTTGAAGGGTTGTGATGTGCTTTTTGCAAGTACAAGATGAATCAATACCACCACACACACTCTTTCAGTCTGCAAAGTGCAGCAACAAAGGAATCTTCATACTCTCAGCTTGTGTTTCACTCTGCAGGTGGGAATAAACTTTCCCTAAACTACCCCTGTGAATGAGCCATGTGCAGCAATCCACACCATGTTGAAAATCTCTATGCTTATAGACATCACCAATGTATCTCCCTGTGTGATTTGTTGTCTAAAGATCAAGATGTTATTGAGGTACACCAGATGCTTCAGGCAATGGAAAGGAGCAGGAGACACCTTCACAAAACCTGGCAGAGGTGACTTATGGAAGCATTGCAGTTCTTTTCCTTCATGATCATAGGGACCATAGCCTGGCAGCTCTGAGAAGCAGAAGCGTGAACTTCATTGCTCTTCTGGACTTTGAAGAAATTGTAAGCACAATTCAACTCTCTATAGGCAAAGCTGCACAGTGTTGCAGACTGGGATGTTTTTTTATCAAGTTGTGTGCAGGAAATAAGGTTTCCCATCCAGATCCATCACAGAGCCACCTCTGAGTAGGACCCTCTGGATGTCAGGCTGCATATGTGAAATTAATTTTTAATTTCTCTCTTTTTATTGTGAAAGGGCTAACAGAAGAGTTTTCAGGGCAGAAAAACAGAGTCCTTAATTTACTTCTCTTTGACCAAAAGATTCCAGACAAAAATATCCATATTCCTGTACACTTCAAAAAATGAGTAAACCTTAATAATTTTAAATATTTAACATTGAATATAGGTTATAATCTTGCTTATGATACTTTTTGAATTTGGCCTCATTCTGTGTTTTCTTTTTCTTGTAGCCAAAATTAAATATATATACATATATATGCGCCTTCCTCCTCTCCTCTCCCTCTCCTCTCCCTCTCCTCTCCCTCTCCTCTCCTGCCATTGTTGAAAGGTACCACATTAATATGACATTGCAATAAAAAAGCACAGCTCAGACCAGTGAGAGGTCCCCACTTCTCTGCAACAGCAGTAACTGCCACACAGATCCAAGCACAGATTTCAGATCCTTGTCCTTCTTTGTTTTATTCCCTTTGCACCATTTTCCATACACAACCAGGCGTCCTGAACAAGGTCTTGGACCATCAACAAAGCTGTTGTTTGGCTGAAGGCACTCAAACCACAATGAAGCCACAAAACACCAATACCCAGAGCATCTTCCTACTCACTCGCATGATTCTGAGGTCCTGCTGTGGGCCATTATGAACTTGTGGGATGACCAGCGGTTACCAATGCCAAGCCTAAACGCTTCCTGAAGCATGGATCTGATCATGCTGGAGTGACAGCCATGTGCTCTCCTGGCACTGAGCTCTGGACCGTGTTTGAAGATCATTTTGGTTCTGTAGCCCTGTATCTCCAGCAACAGCTGCTCAAGATTAAGAAAATAACATTAAAGGACTGGCTGGTGCTTCTGACTCAGCCTTCTTATGTAAAAGCATAATTGCACATATGGTCCCTATCACAGTGCTCCATGAGGCTGGGAATTATGCACCAGAAGAAGTTAATTCTAGACAATGGTAGAGTAAGGACCAAAACATCAGAAAGAGGAATCAGGATAGATCTTAACATCAGAGAGTGCAGTCACAAATATAGCTACCTACCTACTACCTCATGTTTCACAGAGCACACAGATAGGGCTGTGCCCTGCTGATTTTTGCACCTCCTTATTTCCCCTTTTTTAGCTATCCATGCCATATCAATCAACAACCTGAGGTACTGAAAATGACTCAAGAATTTGTCCTAACGTGCATACCTGCAGGGCATTGTATGGTGCTATGCACACAGTTCATGCACCAGAAGTGATCCAGCCAAGCTAATCAGCAGGGCTAATTGACCCACACCCAGTTTTACACCTCTGATCTGCTCATCATTAGCTCACAGCACAGCACTGTCCTGCAGGAACATGTCCTCACTGCCACTGGGAGCTCAAGTGCCAGATGCATGTAATGTCTTCATCCCCTGAAACTGACAGAACTCCTTGCTAAGGGGTCCAGAAGAGCCCTTCCCATGCACGACTGCCTGGACTTTTATGTGGTCCAAAGTTGCTGATTATGTGCATGGTGTGAAACTACATTGTTTTTCGCTCCAGGAATGGCACATAATTTCTGCCTGAGTACTAAAGCACTCTGAAAATCCAACGCTGAACTCTTTTTTGGTGTTGGGAACACTTCCTAGGCTCATCATTGGTGGTAACAGTAGTCCCTATGGTCTCATGTACCGCAATTCAGTAACCCATTATTAACAGTTGGAGGTGGTGATCTAGCACCTCTGATTATTCTCTACTGAATGAAGCTAATTAGTTATGATAATTAGCAGAATTACAGCTCTCCATTCCCCACTTGGGAGTACAATAGTCACAATCTTATAACCACCTACTTTATTTTTTATCCTGGCTTCCTGAGAAAGGGAGTCAAACACCTTGATTAGAATTTGAGTCCCACAGGGCATAAATGGCAGAACTAAACACTAATTTAGCAAGGCAGATTGTTAACATCATTTCTGTTCTTTCTGTGTTAGATGTCCATTACAACACTACATGGTAAGTGCAGGGCCCACACAGGGCCCAATCCTGCAGGCTCCCTGGCAGCATTTGCAGGGGCTAGCTGTAAGGCAATGCACTTTTCAAGTGAAAATCAACGTCTGAATTCTCACTAACACTAGCTGATCCAGAACCAACTCATCTCAGAGGCAAGAAAGTTTTGCTGGACTTGATTGAGGTAGCTCTTGACTGCTGAGGTGTGTTGTGTGAGGTGAAGGCTTTCATTTCACTCCCCAAAGTTTCTAAAAGCTGTGTTTGACAACGTCAGCCCTATCACACTCCCAGTGATACCACCACCACACTCCACCCCACACACCAGCATTCATATCACCTGAAGTGGTGGGTCTGTGTTCTAGCAGTCTCCACATCCAGTGCTGCTTTCTCCTTTAAAGCCCCATTTCCACCAATGCAGCCATAATGCTTTCCCTAAAAAAACACTTCACATTTTTATCCTGAAACAGAATCTACCTGGAAGGAGAAACTTCTTGTGTTGGCTGGGGACTGTTCTAACTAACAACAAGGGTACTCCTCAGACAGCAAATCCCACTCTTCCAAATCCATCACATGTGTAAGCAGTCAGTGAACTTTCTGGCCCTTTTACTTCACATCCCACTGGTGCCCCACATAAAACTTTGAAAAATGATGATCGACAACAATGTATTTTTTGTGTCCAAAATTTCCTGTATTCTTTCCCCCTCCAAGGACACGTGAATGACAAACAATATTTTTTGAGTCTCCGTAGTTTATTTTTTCCTGCCTCTTTTGCTCTTGCTTGGTGGCAGGCTGTCCACTTCCGCTGGGACACAGTGATTTTACAATCACTTCTAATGTCATCAAGTATTATTATAAATTGAGATAGAAGACGGAGAACAGGAAAAAATAAACATGTGAGACACAGGAGAAGGCAGACTACTAACACTCCTGATTCCCTCCAAACTCCCATGAAAGCAGACAAAGGAGGAAGGCCAGAAGAAGAGCACAGGTTCTGGTTATGCTGCCAAAGTCTTGTAAAGAAAATGTAGTTTTGCTTCCTCCAAAAGGACAATTATTTCCTTCTCTATATGACCTTTCCACCCCTCCTAGTGGAGGTCAACCCCAAGTTGCAATGCATAACATCCAAGCTTGGAAAGTCCTGAAGAGCTGAGTGGCACACCACTCTACAAAGACTATCTGGAAGTTTAATACATTCTTCACTAGGAACTCCTGACTGCAATTTTAACCATAGCAGGCTGCTAACAGGTGTCTTTCTGGACAGAAATCATATATTCATAATTCATTCATGAATTTGGAGGAAAGAATTCAGCTGAGGTGAGAGCACTTAGTCCCAGCATCGGGGCGCGGGAAGACCGTTGTTGTGCTGGCGTATGATGGCAGAAAGCCTGAGGAGTGGGAAATGGACTTTAATTAAGGACAATAGGGTTTGGTCAGTGTCTCCAAGTGGATCAGATTTGTATGGGCTGAGAAGCCAGAGCTGTAGTATAAGTTTAACAACGCAGTGCACGTTCTTAGAAATGCCTGTCAAGAAACAGATGCTCAGCAATGCTTGTAGGCTTGAAATAAAAATAGCTGTTCCCCAGTGACACACAGTATCTATCCCCCAGTGCTTTGAAGCCCAGCCACCATAAATGGTAAACAAATGACACTGCAGATGAAGCTGCAAAACATGTTATGTTATTTAACACCGACAGTTCTGTGTAATTAAGGGAGCACAATTACTTAAACATGTTTGTGATGTAAACAACCATGCAAATTGCATTTCTAACTACTTTGACTGTACCCACAGCATAATTAGAAGTAGCAATTTATTACTCAATGTAATAATTAGAAGTAATTAACTACTAGAGGTAATTAGAAATAGTAATTCATTTTTTAATGCAACGAGCTGCTTTTGCAGCATGTCTGTGTGCACTCAAATACTTAGCTGTTGATTATTACTTCAAAAAAGACATTTTTTCAGGGCTTCTGACTGCCTTGTATGGAGATTACTTAATCTGTGCCAAGATTCTCCAGAGATTATTGTTCAAGAAGCAAGTACCCTCCAGCCAATATATTAGTGGATACTTTTATTATTATTTGCTAAGGCCGAGTAGCGGATGGAGAACCTAAATGAAAAAAATCAGTTACAATAACCATATCCAGGATGATTTGCATTTTTTTTCATTTGCTTACAACTTTTCATGGAACACCATGCACAGGAGAAGCATGTTGGAATGGAATCTGTAGTTCATTAAGTGATACATAATAATATTAGAAAAACTGCAAATAAACTACTAAAATATACCCTCACATGACTACTGTGCACTTACTTGTTAGAATTTTAAAATATCCTCTGGCCTAATTTAAGAGGCAAATAAAAAAGTTACCAAAGAGACCTAGTGAAAAATCTCTTTGATTTGTGTAGACATTCAGAAGGGAATGGACAAGCTCTTTGTATCAAGCACCAGCCTCCTTCCTCCAGGTGTTTGCTGACCTTAGGAGCATACAGCACAGAGACCAAAGAGCTTTCCACGAGTTAAAACGAGGGACCCATAGATGTTGGCTAGAGAGACCAGATGACAAGAACAAAAAACTCTGGGCCAGTCCCAATCCAAGGAATAGTGAGACTGAAGAATGAACAGTTATAAATTTCATTTTTATTTAGTACTCTTCCTGAAAAAGAATGGCCCTGTACACTTTTATTATGTGACACTTCCAGGAAAAGTTTCTTGCCAAGGGTGGATGGGTTAAATCCATGCATTCAAATCGACTCCTCTCCTGCTGCCTGAATCAGAAATTCATCAGTTAACTTCTCTCCCCAACAAACTTCATGCACGATCCAAATTTTACCAAACGTGTCCAAAGTCTTGACCTATTGTTCTAGCTCCATTTTTCACCTGATAAATCTCCTCACCTTTTAAATAACTTTTCAAAAGCAGATTCTCCCCCTTTACTTCTCAATGGCCAAAGTTTACTCACATTATTGAAGATACTGCTGGAAGAAAATAACAAAGCTATTTTCATTGGCCCCAGTTTTTAAGGAAAATGCACCCAGGGCTACTGGTTATAATTCCTCCCCTAGAGCTTCATAGCTTTGAAATAGTGCAATATCTGTAAATGATGTTCACAGGTGTACTACGGAAAGGTGATTTTAAATGGCTAGGAACTGCAGGAATACAGCTGCTTGGAGTACCATAGCTTTAAGCCAAAGGGATTTGGGAGAGAACGTACAGACATTCTCTCTATTAAAAATGCTTTCCTCCACATGTTTCTGTGGTGCAGCACTTTCCCAACAATTAATTCCTGTAGTTTCACCCGCTATGCATCCTTTTTAATGTAAGCTCACATTCATTCCACTACACCAATTAAACCAGCTCAATGAGTTGTGAAGTTAGGGAAAAAGCCATCAAGTGGATTACAACTAAGAAAGAAGAAAGGTAAATCCACAAAATTAAAAGGAAAAGCAAGCCCAAGTCAACCTTACTTTTAAAATGCAAATAGTATTGGCCATAGCAGAACTGAAAGTCCACTTCCCAGTTGTCAAGTCTTTGATATCAGTCAGAGGTTTGGCCGCTGATAAAGCAATTACTTTGCCTGGAGTTCCTGAAAGAAAGAAGAGCAGATCAAAAGACTTCTTCACTGTATTTTCAGAAGATCTTTCTCCTACCTAACTATAATCTTGGTCGTTATTGCTGAGGTACAGAGCAGCACAAGAAAAGACAAAGGAAAGCCCAGTATTAGTCATTGGTTTTGTTATTATCATTTTTCTTCATTTGATTTTCTTTACTGAAATTCCACTGTAGTTACTGGTAATTGGAGGAAATGGACAGCTTTGCCAAAGATGCCCTGGATCAAGGAACTTCCCCAGTCTGAGAAAGAATACAATATTCTCTGAAAGGTCTTCCTGAAGGAAAGTCATGGATACAACTGACACTGAAAGGAAAGCTGGAATCTTTTGCCAGATAACAGGTCTTTGTATCACTGAATGTTTCTAACAAGAGTCATGGCATCATTACATTAAATGCAGGAGTAACAGATAATTCTTCTTTCCTATTATTCATCCACTCCCAATCCAAGGTTGTAAGGGCCCCTAAAAACAGTTTCAGATAGATTTAATATTTTACACTTTTTATCTGGTCTAGCAAGAGAGAAATTTCGTCCCCATCTTGGTAGATTCTAGTCTCAGGCTGCAGTTGATGTGGTGAGGCAAATGGATGGCAGAACAGCAGACAGCCTTTGTCCCACAGCACACCTAAACAGGAATCTGAAATTTCAACACTGGCTTCAGCTTATGCCGATGAGGCTGTCAGTACCACAAAACGCCTTTTTCCCTCTCCTCTCCTCTCCTCTCCTCTCCTCTCCTCTCCTCTCCTCTCCTCTCCTCTCCTCTCCTCTCCTCTCCTCTCCTCTCCTCTCCTCTCCTCTCCTCTCCTCTCCTCTCCTCTCCTCTCCTCTCCTCTCCTCTCCTCTCCTCTCCTCTCCTCTCCTCTCCTCTCCTCTCCTCTCCTCTCCTCTCCTCTCCTCTCCTCTCCTCTCCTCTCCTCTCCTCTCCTCTCCTCTCCTCTCCTCTCCTCTCCTCTCCTCTCCTCTCCTCTCCTCTCCTCTCCTCTCCTCTCCTCTCCTCTCCTCTCCTCTCCTCTCCTCTCCTCTCCTCTCCTCTCCTCTCCTCTCCTCTCCTCTCCTCTCCTCTCCTCTCCTCTCCTCTCCTCTCCTCTCCTCTCCTCCGCTCCCCTTCCCTCCCATTCTCCTTCTTTTTTTTTTTTATATTGAGGTAAAGGAAATGTGGTTTTCAAGTGGAGATGGACTTTGGCCTAAGGCTTTAGTCAGCATGAGTTGTGAAATAGCCTCACCACACAGTAAGTGTGACACACAGCAGAACTGTGAACTACAGCCATTCTATAAAGCAGATGGTTCACCCCACTTATTGTCTAGTGGTAAAGTATAAGAAAGTGCAAAGGAATACTAAAGCTTACATACTCCTTGATCTAACTGGCGCTGTTCAAGCAGACAACAAGCAGCATTTCCATTTGAAAGGGTTTCCAGGTTCTCAAGATGCATTTCGTGCTAACATAACAAGGAACATGATTTTATGATCTCTCCTGGGTAAATAAGTAAACAATTGCTCTTAAAAACAGATTGGTTTCTCTCTGCACTCTCCACCCTTGCATGAATTCTCAGCTTATCAGCTAGATGGAGTTAAACTGTATTTCTAATACATTTTGCCCATATTTTACTTTGTTTCACTTATATTTTTTTAAATCTTTTCCTGCATTAAACTGCAAAAATTAATTTTTAAAATAATGTATACTTTGTCCACACATACAGAAGGAATATACCGAGCAAAGTGATCGAATGCAAGTCATTTTATTCAAAAACACATCCAGGACTTATCAAAGCCTACAAATTTGTTCTTGGTTTATAGCAAAAATATAACAAAGTCTTTGATTTATTCAAATCAGATTTTGTGCTTTGGAATGGGGCACAAAGAAAGGGTCTTCCTCTCGTTTCAGCCCAGCATGTTCTCAGCTGTGGTGGTGCCATTCCAGAGGGCTCATTCTGCAGCAGATACTAGAACAGCTGTCCCTGCCAAGTTTAAGGCATTGATCTAGATGATGGAGAGTCCTGCAAGATCCCAGCTGCAGGGAGTGCCTGATGCCTTTCCCTGGTGATAGAAGAAGTGGTCTTTCCTGGTGTGCAGAGCTTTGCTGCCACGTGGAGGAGTTACGGGAAGGAGTTATGGAACCGTCAGGGAGGATGAAAGAGAGACAGACAGGATCTTCTCAGAGTCTCTGCAGCTTCAAGACCCACAGACCCCAGCTGCAGTGGAGGCATGGGCAGGGTCTGTCCCTATCAGGACAATAAGTACAGGCTGAGGAATGAGAAAGATGTAAGCTGGTGACTTCCAGCACCAAAAGGAAGGCTTATACTCCCCCTGAAGGCTTGCAACTGTGGAAGAAGTTCACATCCCATGCCCTTCTAAAGAGTCCCTCCCCAGCTCTCCTTTAGGCCCCCTTCAGGTACTGGGAGGCTGGTATCAGGTCCCCCCGCACCTTCTCTTCTCCAGGCTGAACAACCCCAACTCTCTCAGCCTGCCTTCACAGGGGAGGTGCTCCAGCCCTCTGATCATCTCTGTGGCCCTCCTCTGGACCCGCTCCAACCACTTGGTATCCTTCTTGTGTTGGGGGCCTGTCATGGTTGAAAACAGAGTTAAGGAAAAACAGAGTATTCTATAGCATATACATCACGGCACCCTGCTCTCTGGGAAAAGCCACGGTTTGCGGAGCTGCGCCGGGCTGGCGCGGGGCCGCACAGCGCAGGCAGGCGCGGGCAGGCACCCGCAGGCGCGGTGGGGGGCAGGTCCTGGCGCTCGGGGGTCCTGTCTCTTCGCGGTCGGGCTGGCGCGGTGGGGCGGGTCCTGTCTCGGCGCGGTCGGGTCTGGCTCTCTGTGCGGTCGGGCTGGCGCATCGGTGAGAGCTTGCCTTTTGCTGTAAGTTAATTGCTCTACTCCAAATCTCTTACGTTCATTTTTAATATGGTAGTAAAGTTAGTTACAGAGCTAACTCTCGAGTTCTACCTTTTATTTTCCTCTCACTTTCCCTCCTCCCCACGCTGATACTGGCCACCGGCAGCCGCTGGCGGCCTCCAGCTTGCTCTGCGGAGGGGGAGGGGAAAGCGAGCTACTGTTGTGAGGCAGTTTGATGTTTAAACCTCAACATCCGTGCATCAGCACATGTTATGTGAATGTGACATGCAGAGGCGGCTTTGCAGGCTGCGAGAAGCACTGNTTACATTCATTTTTTAATATCGTAGTAAAGTTAGTTATAGAACTAACTCTCGAGTTCTACCTTTTTATTTTCCTCTCACTTTCCCTACTCCCCACACTGATATTGGCCACCGGCAGCTGCCAGCAGCCTCGAGCTCGCCCTCCAGAGAGGGAGAGGAAAGCGAGATACTGTTGTGAGAAACCGAGGGGTTAAACCACAACAGATTTTTTTAGGGGAGGTGCTCCAGCCCTCTGATCATCTTTGTGGCCCTCCTCTGGACCCGCTCCAACAGCTCGATGTCCTTCTTGTGTTGGGGGCCCCAGAACTGGATGCAGTACTCCAGGTGGGGTCTCATGAGAGCAGAGTATCACCTCCCTCGTCCTGCTGGTCACGCTTCTCTTGATGCAGCCCAGGATGCAGTTGGCCTTCTGGGCTGCAAGCATACATTCTCGGCTCATGGTGAGTTTTTCATCAACCGACAACCCCAAATCCTTCTCCTCAGGGCTGCTCTGCAGCCATTCTACGCCCAACCTGTATTTGTGCTTGGGATTGTCCCGATCCAGGTGCAGGACCTTACGCTTGGCCTTGTCATGTGGGACAGTGTCAAACGCTTTGCACAAAGCTTTGTGCAGGTAGATGACATCAGTTGCTCTTCTCTTATCCACTGATGCTGTTACTCTATCATAAAAGGCCACCAAGTTTGTCAGGTCAATCTGCCCCTGGTGAAGCCATGGTGACGCATGGTGAAGCCATGCTGGTTGCTACCAATCACCTCATTTTCCATGTGCCTTCCGTTGCCCCAAGACAGGAGAGCAGTGGGCACATCCTGGAACATGGGAGGGTTCATCTGAACACCAGGCAGCACTTCTGTGCTCTGCAGGCGGCTGAGCACTGGCACAGGTTGCCCGGAAGCTGTGGCGTCTCCTCCTTGGAGATCTTCAAAAGCCACCAGGACATGGGCCTGGGCACCCTGCTCTGGGTGTCCCTGCTGGATCCAGATGGACTCAGAGAGTCCTTTCACCCTCAAACACTCTGTGATTCTGTGAGTTACAATATAATCAAAGTCTTCAAAGCTCTACTACTTTCAGTGTTTGAATACCAAATATTATCTGGAGAGAGTTTTGTGTCTCTTCAATGAATAACAGATTACTCAATCAGATGGTTTCACTGTGATCTAAGGAAAGGATGCTTCAGATCTATTCAACTTTCATTTGGCAAACACTCATATTCTGCTCTTGTTAACATTAAAACTAGTGGCAAGAAAATCTACTTCAGATGTGACCTTTCATCTCAGTCAATCAAATCAATAGGCTTGATGCCAAAGTGAGACATATACAACCATTTTAATTTCTATCAGGATCGAATCTCCAAATTGGTCCCATTTCTTTTCTTTCACTTACAATGCAGAGCTGTTACAGAGCACATAATCTGGGTTCCTGATGAAACTAAAGTGGAAGTCGTGCTTTAAGGGTGCAGTTAATGCACTCCAACCTCCTATGGGCACTCAGTCCATGGGAACAGGCTAGAGATGGTGCAAAACAACCTCTGCACCCTGAAGAACATATAGGGTGGACAGCAGGTCCTTGGCATCTAGTGTTTGATTCTACGGGCTTGTTCCAATTGAACCACGCTGCTTGGTAAGGCAAGTCTAACTTCAGTGACTGCAAGACTGAGACCTAAAATGAAAGACATCACTTTCAATAGGGCAAAAAAAGAATATTTACCATGTATGTGCAATCAGACTACATAAATGGAATGCAAGCTGTTCATACAGCAAGTATTCTGGCTTTCTGTCTAGAAACATATTATACATTTACTTCTTAAGTATAAGAATGTTTGATTCCTAAAAATTCCTCATCATTCAAAAGTTTTGTTTACAGAAAGTGCTCTCTCCTTGTCACACACACCTACACACACATGCATGTTCATATAAACACGTGTAAATATTTATATTGGGTGACATTTAAAGAGTCATTATTGATTTGGGCTGTGTTTTCTACTCCAGTTTTTGAAAAGCTCGCTACACCATGTACACCATATACACCATGTTTATGCAATTTATTTTAATATAATTGTTTCTTCTCCAAAAATGAGTAAGTAGAATCATTTTTTTCTTTTCTTCTTTTATTAATGTCAGGTTAAGACTAAAATGGTAACAGCAGCATCACCATTCTGTAACACAGTTTAGATGCAACAGAAACTCCTTCCTAATGAGAATTTTTTCTGCCCCTTCAAGCACAGAATCTTTTTGTTACCAGTCCACCAAGACCACTATTTTGATCTTAACAAGCCTAAAGCCCATTAAGTGCCTAGAAAAACAGAGGACTGAAAACTCTATATGTAATCTACAATCTCAGGAAATTTTTCCATTGTGCAATTTGAGTATCTCATCTTAGAAACTGGAAGGCAAGGTAGCTGAAGTGTTTTCATGAAAATCTTGATAGAAAGTGCCCCCATTGTCACCTTGTTCAAGCTAATTGGCATAGGGGACTGTGTGAATGTTTTACTGCTACCTGTGCCAACTGCTGGGAGCTCATTAAACTCTAGTTACAGGTGGCTCTTGGGGGGAAAAAAAAAAAAAAAAGAGAGAGAGAAGAAAAAAAAAAAGAGAGAGAGAGAAAGAAAAACCTTAAAGCATGACAGTTTTCAGTTCTGTTCCTGCTAGAAACACTGGATATAGTTGGTGCATTGAAAGGGTCAATACCCACTACAGCACTACAGGCCCAGATGCATTTGATGGAGGTCCTGCCAGCTTATAGGCACAGCCACACCACACAACCTGCACATGCTAAGGGACAAGAATCCAACCAGCCCTCTTCATCCTTCTTCATGCCCTCTGTAAACTTACACCTGATAATTATTTTAGAGAATAACAGAAGTGAAGAGTTACTACCGCATGATTTGTTGAAAGTTTTTTGGGTTTTGAAGGGAAAAGTAACGTTTCTAGGAAAAAAAAGTTTTCATTTCTGTTGTCCAGGTTTGTAACAAAAACACCTTTTTTTTTGCTGAAAGCCAAAATACCCAGAGTTCTCTGTTCTACAACAGCAACAAAAACAGAGAGAAGTCAGCTCTCTGTCTTAGTAGTGTTGGGTTTTACTGGAAAAAACCTGTGGCAATTTTGAAAACAGCATTAAGCTCATGGTCTCAAACTGACACAGCTTCTGGCTAACTTCAGTGCGATTTCCCATTAAAGGGAAAATCCAGAGGACATTTGCAACAGATGAGGGAAATATTCAGTCAAAAAGCAAAGCAAACATTAAGGCAGCCACTGCAGCTGAAGAAATTCCTAACACTTCACTCACACCTCTCAGAAATCAGTGGTGGGGTACCTAACAGGGTCTTAACCACAAAACCTCAGTAAGTACGGCATTATCATGTCAATTTGTACAAGAGCTGAGGATTAAGTGAGGTGTCATTCAGCGCCTGAAACTGCTGCTTTGTACAAGCCAGTGAGCTTCTCACCAGCTCTGACCACTAAGGCAAGCTTTACTTAGCAGAGAACATTGTGAAACCACAGCAAAAGCAAGTACCACACAGAACAGACACCCACCTTTGCCTTTGAGAGAAATCGCTTCTTTTCTTTTGTTAGCCTCATTTCTTTTGTTATCTTTTAGAAAAATTGATACAGCAGAAGGTTCCACTACCTCCAGCCCTGGATCATTATTTTCTTGCAACCCATGATGTTTTAATGGCACCTAGCTCTGTCCCTTCACAGGAAGTGCTATGAGAGGATTGCTTGCAATCTCACAAAATATTAGAAAGACATAAATTACACATCTGGTGCCCTTCAAAAAGGAGTCTCAGGAGGAAAACTTAGCAACCAAGTTTTCTTGGCACGTGCATCACCTGGCTGTGAGCTGCTATTCTTGTCATTAAGCAGGAGTGCCATTTAGCTTGACTAGCAGGAAGAGCTAGAAGTTATCTATCAATCAATGTCAAATCAATGCCCATCAGTCACTGACTGCTTGTTAGTGACAAGGCATATATTGGGAAGACAGGGGGTGTTAACTGTGCATCTTGGACAGAGCCCAAGTTAGGTAAGTGCAAGGTACCTGGTGAATTCTCTCCCGTGGCTCTAATTGATCACAAGGCTTTTCATTCCTGGCTTTGTGCTCAGTTGTTGTTCTGTGTACAATTCAACAGCTGCTGGGCTTCAATCCAGCAGCACTGGGGTTTCAGAGAACAACAAGGAAGGACATGTTGTGCCAGCCAAGCCTAAGATTTCCAGTGACAAATTTCTTAGAGAAAATGCAGTAGCTCTCACCCATCTCAACTTCAGCAAAGCACTTAAAGTTGCATAGCATGAGAAATTGCATATTAAATTTGTGAAAATGGAGATTAACAGGAGAAGCCACACCTGTATGGAAGGACATAGGAAAAGTAAAAATATTTATAGTGAAAAGGAGAACTTTGAGGCTGGAGGAAGGCAACAAAAGTTAAGCTTTTCAGGAAATGATCCATGCAACTGTTCATAAGGGATGAAAAGAGGAGACACTGACAACACAAAGATGGAGGATGCTGTCATCAAGACAACTGGACAAC
Source organism: Alectura lathami (assembly GCA_013399715.1). Taxonomy (NCBI): domain Eukaryota; kingdom Metazoa; phylum Chordata; class Aves; order Galliformes; family Megapodiidae; genus Alectura; species Alectura lathami. The sequence continues at coordinate 692,448 of VXAV01002919.1, forward strand.
CCTGAGGATTGGTTAAATTATCTTACAAACTAAGATAGTAATGCACAGGGAGATGAATTAAGAAAAGCAATTACAGCCAAAAAAAAGTCATAGGTGGCACAAAACACCAAAAGAAAAGTATTTCCAGTGGAGATGGGCAAATATTAACAGCATTGTACAAGGCATTGGAAAGATCTTATTTGGAGAAACATACGCTATACTAGTAATCTAGTCTAAGGTCAATTGATTCAGATTGAAGCAGTGCAGGATGATGAGGGGGATGTGAAGCCTGTCTCATGAGAGGAGCCTGGGAGAAGTTGGTTTGTTTATATTCCAAGATGAAAACTGAAATGGATAGGATTGCTTTCAATAAACAGATCCAGGAAATAAGTGTCAGAAGAGTGATTTAAACCACAGGGAAAAGATGCCAGCAAAACAAAAGTGTATAAACAAGTATTGAATAAACTTAAGCTTTAAATTAGAAGTCTTCTAACAAATGGAAAATATAGATTCTGTAACAGTCTTGCAACAAAAGTAGCAGCAGTAAAACATTAATTGATTTTAGGATAGCAGATATGTTTCTAACATGTCATGGCTGCCTGCAATAACAGAGGTCAATGGTTAGAAACTCCCGTACTCTCTTCCTGTCCTGTTTTCTCATGAATTCTCTGTAGTAACATCTGCATAATTTGTACTGTGGCTGGGGACCCATCAACAGCCTGTGTTCTCCAGGCTGTGTCAACTGCTGATGAAAAATAGGAAGCCACAGTGCCTCTACTGTGGCTTCCCATTTCTCTGATGCTGGTGCTGAGACCTAGAAATTATTCTGCCTTGAAATTGATCAACTTCATACCAAAAAA
>VXAV01002919.1:693306-713686 GCA_013399715.1 Alectura lathami
AAAAAAAAAAAAAAAAGTACCAGAGAAAAATGCACAGATTCATATTATTATAAGATAGTGCAGGCTGGAAGAGACCTTAGGGCATCCCTAGACCAACTTATAGCTCAGAGGTCAGCTTTGAGAACAGACTGAGCTGTTCAGAGATTTATCCAGCTGGGTGTTAAAAACCTACAATGAGAGAGACTGTACAACATCTCTGGGCAAGCTGCTCCACTGCTTTTCCTCATGGGGGAAAATAAAATAAAACTCCCTTATTATCAGTGTGAACCTCTTTTGCTTCAGCTTATGCCTGTTGCCTCCCATCTTCCCAGCATGCATCGCTGTGCAAAGCCTGGCTCCATCTTTCCACTAACTTCTCCACAGGTGTCATGGGAATTCTGTTAGCACTCCCAAAGCCTTTTCTTCTCCAGGGTGAACAAGACCAGCTCCCTCAGCTTGTGTTCATATGGCATGTGCTTCACCTCCCAACCATGATGATGCCCCTTCTTCTGCCATTTGGATATCATTAGTCTCTCAAGAAACAAATGGACATGACAGCCACTTCTAAGAAGCAATCCTTATGCATGTGTCCAAGAGAAGAAACTTTAAGCTGTCCATTTACACCATCCAAATAATTCTCATGCACAAGAGGGAAGAACTGCTGCACGTCTCATCTTTCCCATCTTTACAAGGATGTCTCCTTACACACATTCCCAGTATTTGAGTAAACAATGTGACATTCCTCAAAATCCAGCCCTTCAACTTTTCCCTGCATTACAGGAAAGGCTGAATTATTGTGGGTGAACAGCTTTGATTACTTGTGTTTTCCTGAGAAACAAACAAGAAGCACGGAATTACGATTGAAGTCTTAGGGCAGAACAACGCTGAGGAGACAAACATGGAACTTTGGAGGAGATGAGCATTTTTATTATTCTTCAGGTAAGGTCCTTGTGCCCCAGTTTTTTTCCTCTGAGATAAAAACTCCAGCATTTATTTCAGGAGAAAGTAAAATCACATTTCTAGATCAGATCAAATAATTCAAAATACCTTTATGTTCAAAGTCAGCTGACTCCAGTAATCACATAGTTATAAATGTCACTGTTTTTTGGTGGAAGACAAAAATTACCAAGGCTTTAAAGGTATATATTAAGAAATATGCAAAATAAAAACCTGCAGGTTTTCCTTTCCTTACCTCTGAAATAAAATCTAATAAACCTCCAATATTCACATAAGTGTACAGGACAGGAGAAGAAACAAATGACTTAAAGGATCTCACATCACCACAGGGCTGGCTGTTCTGTGCTGCCTCATTGCTGCTACTCATTTAGGTTCAGAAGCCTCTTCTGGGTTTAAATATTTTAGCTGTTCTTTTGCTGCTGCCTGTTGCAGTTACAAACACATTGCAGGCACGATATGAAATGTTAGTACTAGTTTATGGAGACGGTAACCGGTGATTTGGAATCCAGAAGTGAGACTAGCTCAAGCTGTTCATGCTCACCCCTCTGAAGGTTACAGCTGCTTCTGCTGGGAATGGAGGGACTTTGGTGAACATTGCAGCTGCAGCGGAGATATTGCCATCTGCACAGCCACAGGTGGATGCACAATTAGCTAAGCATATTTCCAGCATTATACAGAACAATCCACCCACTACCTCCATCAGTAATGTACATGTGTCCCCTGCTAAAATTAACTAGAAACAAACCTGTTTCTTAGCTAAATATGTCAGTTTACTTGCACCCATCCCATCAGGTAAAAGTTTGTGGAATACTGCTGATGGTGAAGCCACACAAATCTTGAATTACAGACCAGTATTACTTAAGCACCATCCTTGCTTCTAAAGGCTGATGTGTCTTGCAAAAGAAAGATAAAAAGGTTGACATTAAAAAGCCCAGACATAAAGTCTACATGCAAACTAATCCACAGCAGGCTTTCGTATCCTGAAGATCAACATGGTCACTATCACTAGCAGTTTTTTGGGGGTTTTCTAAAGCATTAGACTCAGGAGACAAGATCCCTCCATCCAAATCATTCCGTAGCAGCAAAATTTTCTGTCATCCAAACATTCCTGACATCTGATCCCACTTTGGACTACAAAAAGAACAGAAAAAAAAAAAAAAAAAAAAAAAAAAAACAGAAGGTGAAAACAAACTTCTCTGATCATATTACTTTATTCTTCTGAGTCTCTTTCAAATTAAAAAAACATGAGATTAACTTACAGGATGGTAGCCATTAGAAACTGAAAATTGCCTCGACATGTTGTTACGCTTGAAGGAAAAGAATTATCAGGATTAAAACACCAATGTTCTTAAGTAAGTCATGTTCTGCAGGCAGAAATTTAATTCATCTATGCATTCAAGGAGCATAAAACAAAAAAGAAAATGTAGTTCAAGATAGTAACGTAACGGAGGATGCTACAGACTAGCTAGAAGATCTGGAGTCACAGGAGCACAGTCTGTACTTTGAGAGACAGATTACTGTATGACTTTAGTTGTAGAGAATATCATAGAATCATAGAATCATGGAATGGCTTGGGTTGGAAGGGACCTCAGAGATCATCTAGTTCCAACTCCCCTGCCGTGGACAGGGCTGCCAGCCACTAGCTCACTAGACCAAACTGCCCAGGAACCCATCAAGGTATCCAAAATGTTACTTGTTTTATTTGGCTTCTGACTAAAAAAATCTAGATCAGTGGTGACAATGACAACACGGACCTTCAGAAAACTAGTTGTAATTCCACCTGCAAGGTGATTCTGGTCTCCATTCTCCTCTCTATAGCTGCAATAACTGCACCTTTAAAATCAGTTGGATCATGTGTACACACAGAGTGAAGCCCATGGCACAGCCACGACCTTTTCCTCTGACTTTTCAGTGTGGCATCTCAGCTTCTCCAGCCCTTTGGGGTCCTACATCTGAGGGTTATTCAATTGCACTTAATTTACATGGAGGGGAATCTTATGAGAATAAACACATGGCCAGCTGGGCATATTCCAGTCTTGTGAGAATAAACAATGCAAGCATCTGGGAGAGACAGATAAGTAAAAGATAAGAACCCAGCAAGCTTCATTCCCTTGGTCTTCAATGTCAAGAAGAAAGTCTTCTCACAGAGAGGGAGAAGTTCTCAGTTCCAGTCTGGGTTTTACAGTATGTCACAAGTCCTCCAAACTATGCAAAGCCAAGGAGTTCTGGGAAGAATAGAATAGAATAGAATAGAATAGAATAGAATAGAATAGAATAGAATAGAATAGAATAGAATAGAACAGAATAGAACAGAACGGAATAGAACGGAATAGAACGGAATAGAACGGAATAGAATAGAATAGAATAGAATAGAATAGAATAGAATAGAATAGAATAGAATAGAATAGAATAGAATAGAATAGAATAGAATAGAATAGAATAGAATAGAATAGAATAGAATAGAATAGAATAGAATAGAATAGAATAGAATAGAATAGAATAGAATAGAATAGAATAGAATAGAATAGAATAGAATAGAATAGAATAGAATAGAATAGAATAGAATAGAATAGAATAGAATAGAATAGAATAGAATAGAATAGAATAGAATAGAATAGAATAGAATAGAATAGAATAGAATAGAATAGAATAGAATAGAATAGAATAGAATAGAATAGAATAGAATAGAATAGAATAGAATAGAATAGAATAGAATAGAATAGAATAGAATAGAATAGAATAGAATAGAATAGAATAGAATAGAATAGTTGGAATTCACCTTTACAGATAGAAACATAGGATCGCTAAGGTTGGAAAAGACCTCTAAGATCATCTAGTCCAACTGCCAACCCATCACCACTATGCCCACTAAACTGTGTCCGTAAGTGCCACGTCTACATGTTTCTTGAACACCCCCAGGGAAGGAGACTCCACCACCTCCCTGGGCAGCCTGTTCCAATGCCTGACCACTCTCTCAGAGATTAAGTTTTTCCTAATAAGCAACTTGAAACTACCCTGGTGCTGCTTGAGGCCATTACCTGTCATCCTATCACTAGTTACCTGGGAGAAGAGGCCAATCCCCACCTCACTACAACCTCCTTTCAGGTAGCTGTAGAGAGCAATAAGGTCTCCTTGAGCCTCCTCTTCTCCAGACTGAACAGTCCCAGTTCCCTCAGCCAGTCCTCATAACACTTGTGCTCCAGGCCCTTCACCAGCTTTGTTGCCCTTCTTTCGACACACCCCAGGGCCTCGATGTCCTTCTTGTCGTGAGGGGTCCAAAACTGAACACAGCACTCGAGGTGCTGCCTCATCTGTGCTGAGTACAGGGGTCAATCACCTCCTTGTTCCTGCTGGCCACACTATTCCTAATGCAAGCCAGGATGCTGTTGGCCTTCTTGGCCACCTGGGCACATTGCTGGCTCGTGTTCAGCCAGCTGTCAACTAGCACCCCCCGGTCCTTTTCCTCTGCACAGCTTTGCAGCCACTCTGTCCCAAGCATGTATCATTGCATGGGGCTATTTTGACCGAAGTGCAGGACTCCTGGCCTTGTTGAACCTCATGTAATCGGCCTCAGTTCATCAATCCAGCCTATCCACATCCTTCTCTAGATTCTTCCTGCCCTCAGGCAGATCAACACTTCCTCCCATTGTGGTGTCATCTGCAACACCTACTGAGGGTGCACTCAATGCCTTCATCCATACCATCAATAACGATATTAAACAGGGCCGTCCCCTGTACTGCTTTCTGGGGAACACCACTCGTGTCTGGTTGCCGGCTGGATTCAGCTCCATTCACCACCACTCTCTGGGCCTGGCCATCCTGCTAGTGTCTTACTTACCAATGAGGATATCTGTACTAGACCAACTGCCTGACCTCTTCAGGACTAACCAAAAGTTAAAACATTATATTGAGGGCATTGTTCACATACCACTTGAACTGGGGGCACCAGTCACTTCACTAAGGAGCCTAGTTTGGTGTACAACCTCCCTCACAGTGAACAAATTTTTCCTGATGTCCAGTCTGAATCTCCCCTGACACAGCTTTGCACCACTCCCACACATCCTGGCATCAATTAGCAGGAGCAGAGCCCAGCACTTCCCTCTGCACTTCCCCTCCTCAGGAAGTTGCAGAGATCAGTGAGGTCACCTCTCAACCTTCTGTTCTCCAGACTGGGCAACGCAAGTACCCTTAGCCTCTCCTTGGAGGACATGTCTTCCAGCCCTGTTACCAGCTTTGCTGTCCTCATCTGGACTCTTTCAAGGACCTTAATATCCTTTTTGTAGTGTGGAGCCCAGATCTGCACACAATATTCAAGGTGAAGCTACACTAGGACTAAACATAGCAGGAGAACCACCTCTGTTGACTGGATGGCTAAGCTGTGTTCAATCCTCCCCAAAATGTGGTTTGCTCCTTTGCTGCCAGGGAATACTGCTGGCTCATGCTCAGCCTGCTGTCACCAACACCCTGCAAGGCTTCTTTCCAGCCTCTCATCTCCCAGTCTGTGCCTGTGTCCGGCATTACTTCATCCCAGGTGCAGAACCCAGTGTTTTCCTTTGTTGGGCCTCATGCTGTTACTGTCTGCCCATTTTCCAACCTATCTAAATGCCCCGGTGAGAGAGTTAACAGCACCTCCCAGTTCAGTACCAGAAGGCTACTGCTTATACAGTATCAGAAGGCTACAGATCTCTGCTGCTGCAGAAGGGAAAGATGATCCATATGAGCTCTCTCTGCATGTGCATCTCGAAGGAGTGATCAAACACATCTGTTGATACAGGAGGATCAAATGGTTCAGGTGAAATCACAACTGCCTTTTAACACGATTGCTCTTGTTGTGTTCTAGGGATATTTGGTCTGTACACATTTTTTTGTGTTGTTTAATATATAATCTTGCTCAAAAACTTGTTTGCTGCATAGTTAAGTTGTTATCCAATGAATGTTGCAAGTAAGAGACGGTAACTTTTAAGAAAATATGTTCAAATATTTACCATTACATTATATAAAGCTCCTACTAACTAGACAATGCAATACCCTTCTGCTTCACTTACAGTCCTCAGTTGTCTACAATATAATGGTGGCATCTGCATATGCTGAGAATCTGTCTTTTATGAGACTTCCGAGGTGAAAATTCAAATAACAAACCAAAGTTCCCACCTTGCACCCCACTGCTAAAACAAAACAGACTAAAAGCAAGTCTCTTACTAATAGTGAAAAGCCCTCTTCTTCCAGGCTCTGGGACAAACTGCACAACAGCAGCGTGTAGCATCATGCATTATTTAACCATGAAGGCTCTGCATGTCTCCTTCTGCCCCATAAAAGCCACATTGTTTTCACAAGCGCTCCTGCAGACGGGAAGTGACAAAGATGAAGGAGGAGGCAAAGCTGCAATTACTGTCTGCCAGCACTGAACTGTCCCTCACTGTACGGAAACACAGAACCCAGAGGAGGGGAACTCTCCCTGAGGAGGAGCAGGTGCTGCCCTTTCCTTTCTCCCTCTTAAAATCTGCATGCAGGACTGTGTGAACTAAATCTGAGAAAAGACTTCGCATCATTACAGCTTCTTCCAGGGAAATTGGTAGCCATGCAAACAAGCATGAAAACTATAAATATGAGAACACAGTTCCAACCTCAGAAACAGTCTGTGCTCATCACACAAAAGGGCACCCCCAAAAATGTTGCCCGCCCCTGTTTACTGGCTAGTCCTGGTCAGTCCATGAGGAATTAAGTGTGTGGTTAGAAGTATTGAGCTCTCGTAAGTCAATATTTGAACAGATCGGATTAATGCAGCAACTGAAAGCTTAAATAACAGAGGAGGAATCTATTCTTGGTTTTCCCCCACTGATGGGAGACAAATAGCAACAATAACAAAATATTTTCTGGAAGAAGAACCAGACAGAGCAGGGCTTGGCAAAAGGACTAAATAATGCATACACTGACTGAGAGAATTTATCTTTATCCATGATAGGGAGGAGAGGGAAGGGAATACAGCCACGTGCAGTGCTCTGCCATGCAGCATCAGCTGGCAAAGCAGCCCAGGGCAGACCCACATCTTCTGCACTGCCTGCTGAAGGTTACATGGGCACACACAGAGATTGGAGAAAAGATGTTTCTATTCCTGAAGCAAGTTAGTCAACAGTTTGACATTTGCTGCATTTCAAGGGATTGTCTTTCTGTGACAATTTTGTTTATTCTCTGCAATTCACTAGTATCTCCAGGGCCATATTGAGAAAGAGGGGATTTATCCAAAAAAAAAAAAAAAAAAAAAAAAAAAAAAAGAGGAATAGCCCCAATATTCTCCAGGGAAAGAACAGGAGAAGAGAAGGGAGAAATCAACAAGTTCCTAAGAATTAGTGGCAAAAAAATCATTTCCTGGCCCAGGTACAGGGATAGACATTGTAAGCCCTGTCCTGCCCTGTCTCAGTGCCACCCAGACAAAGGGATAAACACCAGCAGCAGAGCATTCGACACCTTGCAAGATGAGAGAGACGTCTCTCCCTATCACAGCTCCACCACCTGTTAACTCAGGAGCACATAGCAATTTTCTCTTTTTCCCCTGACATCTTTCTGAGACTTGTTTATTTTGCAGATGCAGCCACCCCAGCTGAGCTCCCTGCCACCCACAGCTCACACACAGAGGCTGGAATTACAGCGCGAACAAGCACAGAACAAGGAAACAGTTGGGAGCTTTCACATCGGCTCATCATGAATGCCAGATCGGATTTCCTTGGAGCAAGCTCTACCACATTTACAATGCTCCTTGTCGTCGTTTCTCCAGCAGACACTGTCATCTGAGTGACAAGGACAGAGCAATGTGTGCATTACCCCACAACTTTCTGCTGGTGGCAAACTTATGTTTGCCTGAACTGCAAAAACACGAGGCAATACCACATGCATAAAGCAATTCTTCTGGCAATGTAGCAGCAGCCAGTTGATGACTCTTCAGCTTGGCATCACCTTTAGTTAACTCCTACAGCTTGCAGAGATGTAGAGCCCAGCTGGACCTACATTCCTGGGTGAAATTATTCTGTGGCAATAGATAAAGCTCACAGAGTGCTGGGTCTCCAAGCAGTACAAACAGCAGAGTGTCCAGTGAGTGTTCTCAGGCTGATCGTGGCCATTAGAAAACTGAGGATTCCTTTAAAACCAGGTGGGATGCTATCTCACCAGAAGACCCAATGTCAAATGAGAAGTTGTATTGTGAAGTGCTGAGCCAAAGAGATCTTCCTTCCTGTTTCCTATGGCAGTTCCTCCCCACCTCAAAAACAAAATACAACAAACAAAAACACCTGAATCTCATGCATCAGTAAGTTTTACAAGCTGGCAAAGCATCAGTTTGAGCAGGTGCTCCATGAGATCCCTGAAATTTCTCATTCAATGCTTTTCTTGCGTGTCACACTCCTGCAGAAAGAGTGCAAATATATTCGTAAGGATTGAGAACTAAACTCCATCTTCTTCTCAGATTTGACCTAGTACTTGCTCTGAATTGGATCTTGTGTTATTCACAACTTAGTGAAGCTGAAGAAGAATTTGAAAACCAGTGTTGTTTACCAGAATGTTCAGCAAAGCCACAAAGCACATGGCGAGTTAGTGGCTGCTGTGAGAGACAGCTTGAAGCAGGTATGAGTGGTTGAGAAGCTATGGCCTGTGAAATGCAGGGGCTCATACTAGATAGTCAGAAGGGACTCTGAAGCACGGAAACATATCAGTTTATGATAACTTCTCTCTCAGACTAGCCATAAGCTCCATCAGGGCAAAGGATGTGCTGGATAAACTTGAGAAGAAATCAGAATGTATAATTATTGGATAAATTCAGAGTTGTTAGGAATGAACCAAAGGTGTTCGTACACTGCAGCTGAAGACTTGGCTTTAAGACACCAGATAATTAAAGCATTATCCATTTATCCTCTATGTTCAGTATATTACTGGCTATTTTTCAAATGTTTGAAGCTATTAAATTTGATAGGGAATTAATAATTCTGAACGAAATAAGAAGTAAAGCAGTAATTTTACCTAACCGAGTCTTGTATGTGATTGATGTCCATTTCATTACTGGGGTCAAATGTTGCTTGTTTTACTGACAGGAATAGCCCCACTGATTATAGTGCAAGTACATCAACAAAGTAAGGTCCAGCCTGCGGTGAGCTCATTTTGTGGCTTCCCAAGCTTGTACTATATTATACGAACTTTAATTGAAGTTCTCAGGTACTGAAAAATGTTAATGTGACTGTGTTACTTCATACAACTGAAAAATTAAACGTGGTCCAGGTTGTTGACTGCAGGGACTTGAAAGCAACAACCATTACAAGAAATCTGTTCAAACATTTCTGAAAGCGATAAAAAAGCTTGGAACATAAAGCACTCGTGGATATCTCTCATTTTGCTGGAGAGAAGCCTTACAAAATAAGACCACTCCTAGAATATTTTAGATGGCATTAAAGATGGTAACCAGTGTCTTTTTTTGGAGAGAATTGTAAAGGTCTGGGGTTGTTGGTTTTGTTGCTCTTGTTGTTAAAATCTGATCCAGTTTTCTTGAAGGTAAAACAAGACTAGCTACAGAAAAGCAAGGGGCAGGGGGGAACATCAATGCCGCATGTATCCCAGACAATGAGTCTTTTCTGTAGCTCACATTTTTATTTTTAATTTTAATTTTATTTTTATTTAAATAAGTTTGAGCACAGCACTCAGTTTTACAGGCCAATCTGAGGCTTGGCAGAATTGTTGCAGGATCAGACTTGTTAAAGCGCTGCTTGTCCAGGCTCAGAGCAGTGGTCCTGGCTGACAGATTCAGGCTGAAAAACAAGAATGGAAGGAATAAGCAGGAAAGACAAAATAACACATGAGCAAGAAGGTGGAAAGGGGAAATTCAAATCCTATGTTCTGGATGATATATGCTAACAGAAGTTTAAAGTATATGAACACAGCCTGTAAGGCTCAAACAGAGCACCCAGGTGAATATCAAAGCTGTGTGATCCCCACTGCTGCACAGAAATTTCTCAAGGGAACATATTAGCTCTGCACTGAGAAGAAGCACAGAAACACAATCAGCTGTCCAGGGTCACACCTCAGAGACATCCTTCTCTAAATTAAGTGAAGAGTACAAGATTACGAGATATTCCCTGTATCTGTAACTTGTAATACCCTGTATTTCCAACTGACTAGTGGAGAGCTAGGCTGAGGGATGTACCATGTATCTTACGGAAAAAGTCTGAAAAAATGTAATTACGTTTTCCTAAGACTACTTTCTGAAGCTGCAAATAGCAGTGACTGAAGAAAGCTGTAATGTGTTCAGACTTGCAGGCACCTTCCAGAAATATCACAGGCTATGTTTTTGTTTTTCTTTAAGAAACCATCTTTTCATGCTCATTTCATTATTTTCATAGTGGAATTCAAATGCAGAATTCAGATAAGCAGCCCTCAAGCTTGAAAAGAAATTCACAACTTTTACATCTGTTCTGCAGGTAGGTAACATGAGCAAAAAAATAATTTTCGGTCTTTTTTTTTTTAATTATTCCTGAATGTCTAAACTACCTGATTAAACCTCTTTTTCAGAAATTCTTACTTCTTACCATTATCCTACATTTTAGTGGTATTTTTCCAAGATGAAATCTGATTTTTAAAAGAAAATCTAAGCCTAGATTTCGGCACATGGTGTGGCTGCTTACAGTTCTCTATGTCAGGAGGAAGAATCAGCCAGCTTTCTGATAGCCACAGCTTTGCACTGTTAGTCAAAGATTCATATTTATGCTGAACTCCATAACCATATTCCCACAATGCTTGGTGGTATGCTGAGTTGGAATGGAAATAGATGCTTTTCCTGCTGAGTACAGAAGTAAATCAAAAAAAAAAAAAGGCAATAAAATGGAAGATTTATTACTGTCTTGCAAAGCTATTTTGTAGTAAGAATTTAGTATATGAAACTGTAGTTGTGCTGTGCAAAATGTTTGGTATACTTCAATAAGAAGCCAGTAGTAATGGCTTTCTTCAACAAATTTAGTTCAGTTTATACCATTTGCAAGACCTAAGAAAAACACAAATTCTTGGCTCTGCATGAGTAAAACAAAACATAATGAGAAGCTTCACAAGTCCTGCAATCTTGCTACCGTACGAGCATGCACAAAGAATGCAACAAAAGCAGAGACTTAGCAGAAAAAGAGAAGGGGTGAGTAGCTGTAAGCAAGCCATGCATGTTTACCAACAGCACTGAAACCTGTCTGAACTTTATATATGCTCAGAGGCAACTGCCAATAGCAACATCCCTTCAAGATATATAAGAAAGAGTTTTGCCTTACTGATGAGTTATACTCTTTCCATCATGATAAGCAACAAGCTGATGAACTTACAGAGCTGAGTCCACCTGTTTTCCCCACCTATTCCAAAAGGCAGCAAACAGCAAGTGTCAGATGAGGAGCCCAAAAAATGCCATTTCAATAATTATTTTTGCAACACCATCACCAGGCATAGCAGCTGAGACACAAAGAAAGAATTTTTGCCTCAAAGTGCTCACATCCCAAGGGCTCAGTTCTGCAGAAACTCAGGTAAAAATAATTTTCTGGGATTTTTTAGGAAATTGGGAGGAGTCATTGACTCCCTGAAGGACAGAGAGGCCTTGCAGGGAGATCTTGACAAATTGGAGGACTGGGAAATCACCAACCACACGAAGTTCAACAAGAGCAAGTGTCAGATTCTGCAAATGAGTGTGGACAGCCCTGGCTGTATGTACAGGCTGGTGGCTGAGAGGCTGGAGAGCGGCACCGTGGAAAGGGATCTGGGGTTCTGGCTGATGCCAAGTCGAACATGAGTCAGCAGTGTGCCCTGGCAGCCCAAAGGACCGACGGTACCCTGGGATGCCCCAGGCCCAGCACTGCCAGCTGGGTGAAGGAAGGGATTGTCTCGCTCTGCTCTGCCTGGTGCAGCCAGGCTCAGGTTCAGGTTGGGTTTTAAGAAAAAGTTCTTCACCAAGAGGGTGGTTGGGCACTGAAACAGGCTATCCAAGGCAGAGGTGATGGCCCTGAGCCTGCTGGAGTTCAAGAAACATTTGGTCAAATCTCTCAGAAATAGGGTTCGAATTTTGAATGGTCCTGTGTGGAGCCAGGGGTTGAACTCGATGATCCTTGTGGGTCCCTTCCAACCCAGGATGTTCCAGGACTGTATGATTCTATGACTGTTAGACTAAATATATTTGCTGTCATTAATGTGTTTGTCTATTTATTTATTGCTTATTCTATGACATTTTAAACAGCACCATTTCCTTGCCTAAGGACCTGCTGTCAGGTCTTGGGGAAGGGTTTTTTCCCCTGCAGCAGAAAACAACTTAGTCACTGCCATGCACATAAAGGTTGGTCTATCCAAACACAGATCCAATGGTTAGATCCAGATGGGGACATGGCTCTGTGTGTCACAACATTCAAGCTCTGCTTCTCTTTTCTCAAGCAGAAGCTTATCCAGACACTGTTAAATCTGTGTGCAAGGCTGCCAAAGATCTTCCACTCTCACTCCCCCTCTCTCTCTCTTCCCTCCAGGGGTATGGGATTGACAACACATCTGCACAGTCACTGCTGGTTCCACCGTCTATGGAGAAGAGTCTTTTAAAGTGCTCTGTGTCTGCTCCTCCCCTTTTAGGGAAGAAGTCATATCAGCTACATATCCCGCTGTCATACTCTTGCCTACGCTCCAGTCTCTAAATGCAAGGGCAACAGATGTAAGTCTAATTAAATGGCTGACAGCCTTCCTATTTCCCTCTAAAGAAAATGTGAACAGGAAAACGACTTTAAAAAAAGTCAGAGCAAAAATCCTTCAAGTTCACTCTAGAGTTATTTAACTACAACTCAGCAAGACTTGGGAGAAAGACCAAATCCTAGATATAGGCATGGGCTCTCAGAGGTCAACAGGACTCTAAGGACTCCACAATGTATTAACTCACAGCACTGGAATGTATAATGGCTGAACGCAGCTCCTACCTACACAAGCTCTCAATTTCCCCTTAAGAGATTGTTTGAATGCTAAGCAGCAAGTTAGGATGCAGTAGGCAACAAAGAGACTATGATCTTTTTTCAAAGAATAGACCAGAGGGAGAGTCAAAATTCTTACTTTAAAATAAGGAACTTAAGCATTATTGCCCTATGTAGAAGCACAGAGAGCTCAGTGCACCTAAGAGAACACACTTGGCACAAGGTGTATCGTATCATGTTCTCAAGCATTGCTGTGTCTCAGGCCCCCCCCAGTGCTGGCAGTAGGTGCCTTGCACTTGCTTATAATAGAATCACAGAATCATAACGGTTGGAAAAGACCTCTAAGATCATCTAGTCCAACTGCCAACCCATCACCACTATGCCCACTAAACTGTGTCCGTAAGTGCCACGTCTACATGTTTCTTGAACACTCCCAGGGAAGGAGACTCCACCACCTCCCTGGGCAGCCTGTTCCAATGCCTGACCACTCTCTCAGAGATTAAGTTTTTCCTAATAAGCAACTTGAAACTACCCTGGTGCTGCTTGAGGCCATTTCCTGTCATCCTATCACTAGTTACCTGGGAGAAGAGGCCAATCCCCACCTCACTACAACCTCCTTTCAGGTAGCTGTAGAGAGCAATAAGGTCTCCTTGAGCCTCCTCTTCTCCAGACTGAACAGTCCCAGTTCCCTCAGCCACTCCTCATAACACTTGTGCTCCAGACCCTTCACCAGCTTTGTTGCCCTTCTTTCGACACACCCCAGGGCCTCGATGTCCTTCTTGTCGTGAGGAGTCCAAAACTGAACACAGCACTCGAGGGGCTGCCTCATCTGTGCTGAGTACAGGGGTCAATCACCTCCTTGTTCCTGCTGGCCATACTGTTCCTAATGCAAGCCAGGATGCTGTTGGCCTTCTTGGCCACCTGGGCACACTGCTGGCTTGTGTTCAGCCAGCTGTTAACTAGCACCCCTGGTTCTTTTCCTCTGCACAGCTTTGCAGCCACTCTGTCCCAAGCATGTAGCATTGCATGGGGCTATTTTGACCGAAGTGCAGGATTCTTGACCTTGTTGAACCTCATGTAATCGGCCTTAGTCCATTGATCCAGCCTACTATAGAATCATAGAATGGCTTGGGTTGGAAGGGACCTCAGAGATCATCTAGTTCCAAGCCCCCTGCCGTGGACAGGGTTGCCAACTACTAGCTCACTAGATCAAACTGCCCAGGAACCCATCCAGCCTGGCCTTGAACACAGCCAGGGATGGGGCAGCCACAACTTCTCTGGGCAGCCTTTGCCAGCGCCTCACCACTCTCTCAGGGAAGAATTTCTTCTCAACATCCAACCTCAACCTCCCCTCTTTCAGTTTTAGTCCATTCCCACTTGTCCTACCATTATCCACCTGTGTAAAAAGTCTGTCCCCCTCCCGCTTGTAAGCTCCTTTTAAGTATTGGAAGGTCTCAATGAGGTTTCCCCGGAGCCTTCTCTTTTCCAAGCTAAACAATCCCAACCCCCTCAACCTTTCCTCATATCCACATCCCTCTGTAGATTCTTCCTTCTGTCAGGCAGATCAACACTTCCTCCCAACCTGGTGTCATCTGCAAGCCTACTGAGGGTGCACTCAATGCCTTCATCCAGATCATCAACAAAGATATTAAAGAGGACCAGCCCCAGTACTGACCCCTGGGGAACACTGCTCATAACAGATCACCAGCTGGATTTGACTCCATTCACCGCCACTCTCTGGGCCCAGCCATCCAGCAAGTTTTTTACCCATCGAAGAGTGCATTTGTCCAAGCCATGGACTGCCAGCTTCTCCAGCAGAATGCTGTGGGAGACAGCGTCAAAGGCTTTACTGAAGTCTAGGTAGACTACATCCACAGCCTTTCCCTCATCCACCAGGCAGGTCACCTGGTCATAGAAGCAGATGAAGTTGGTCAGGCAGGACCTGCCTTTCATGAATCCATGCTGGCTAGGCCTGATCCCCCAGTTGTCCCACACATGCCATGTGATCTCACTGGAGATGATCTGTTCCATAATGTTCCCTGCTACTGAGGTCAGGCTGACAGTCCTGGAGTTCCCCAGATCATCCTTCCAACCTTTTTGTAGATGGGCATCACATTGGCAAGCTTCCTGTTGTCTGGGACATCTACATCATTATGGATGTAGGTATTTTTTCCTAGACCCTCCTGCTAGTGGTAGTGATGTCACTTAATATTTTGCTACAAGCCATCATGTAGGATCACTTGCGCAGCTGGCAGTACATCAGAGTTTATTTCCTTTTTTTCTGCCCTCCCTAACAAACCTTTTTCATTTTGCATGACAGATACAGAAATGTGTTGTTATGTGGCTCAGAAAGAGAAGGAGGTGTGGTGCAGCTAGAGCAGTTACTTTCTGGAGAGAACCTGGCCACAGTCATCTGATTCACAACTTGAACTGTAGTTTTCTGATTTCCATATGAAAATGAAAGACGATAGAGGGAAGAAGCAGCCTTTGGTGTGGTGGAGCGGATTTCCTGTTTTTAATTTTATTTTTGGCTTTAATATAGACCTGGCAATAAATAACTCACTGTCCACTTTGTTGACAACCCCCAGGCATTCTTTAAACCATTATGGTTCCACATCTGACAGAATTTTTAATCTATTTAAAAAAAAAAAAGGTCATTTACATTGCTGTGGTTCATTTTGTCATCAGAAGACAGTAGCAAACACTGTAGTCCACAGTCTGCCTTCAGGCTACAGAACAAAAAAACTAGCTGTCCTGATTTTAGACAATGATTTTCTGTTCTAATTCTTTATCTCCTCCTCTGTACTAATTTATAGCAAACCAGGGGACGTCTCCTCTGCAGTCTGCTTCTATGCAGAAAAAGAGTGAATTGAGGAGGAAATGCCTCTCACCACGTTCCTTAAAACCAAAACAGTTTCCATTCCTTCCAAAGACAAAGTAGGGGATACTGCTTCTTTTTAGGTACCCTCATTGCTGTTAGCAGTAGTTCTTTCTTCAAGGTCACTTCATCTACATCTTTAGAGGAAACTTCCCCCCTATTTCTGTTCTTCCAGTTTCTAAACTTAAACTCCAAGGAAGTAACAGTGTTTAAGAACAATGGCTGGACTATTTTTTTTTCCCGTGGCCCTTAGCAGTTCATGTGAATATGAGTTCCCTCTGTAAAAAAGAGTTTTACTTGCCAGCCTACATTGGCAGGCTCGTTATGGTCCCCCCCACAGCAGGTATTGGACTAATTACTACAGACCTTCACACAGAATTTGAGTCAGTTTATTTTTTTAAAAGCATCTTTGTGCTGCTGCAAATCTTCAAATTACAAATAATAATAATAATGATAATAATAATAATCCCCCCTTCACATTCAATCTGAAACTTCTGATTTAGCTATAGATTGTTTCACCAAAGGCCAAACTCTGTGCTGGGGAGCCCGTTTCTCTTTCCTTTTTTCTTGCATAAATCCCTGATCATATGAATTCAGTTCCAGTTGTTTTATGCATGTACCACAGACTGTCATCTGTCCAATTACTTCCAAGCTTGTGCAAAACTGAAAGGCAAGTTTGGCCTATAGGAGTTCTCATGCAGCACTGCATGAGATTATACATTGGAGAATGGTCCGAACATAAATTTACAGTGACATCCCTGTAAGGACGTCTGGAAGAAATGTTAGAAAGGTTCAGTTCTCTTTTCAATCCTACCACAATGTATCTTGAAAGACTATATGGTCATCTGAAAACACCACCCCATTTGTTGTTATTCTTAGAGAAACCTATACAAAATGTCAAGCCATGCAAGATATTTTAGGTCGCCTTTATTATTTTCCCTTTTGTCTAACTGTCCATTATTATGTTCAACATAGTTTACCTGTAGAAGATGTAAGGTACTGAGTTGCTTGTTTGCAGTCATAAGAAATAAAAGGACATCATCAAGGAGGTTAAGTGGGCTATCAGAGATGTCCAGGAGGTTGGTTCTGGCAGGAGAAAATGTCTGGTCACTTCTTTGTTGCTCACATGAATGCTAGAAAGTTAAATGGAGGTAGAACCAACTCTTTCACTAATTCATACTGGCCGATTAAAAAAAAAAATGGCATTACATGGATATAACTCAGGGTAGAAATGAAGAGTCATCTTTGACTTTTATTAAGTGCCGGTTGTTAACAACTGAGATTAAGGCTCTTACCACGTCCTGTCTCTTGTCTGTGGACCATGCTTCACTCCAGATATGCATTTGTTTCAATGATGTCTTCCAGACTGGAGGATCTACTTCTGCTCATGCCATAAAATTTATTGCAGTAAGGCAAAGATGCACTCCTATCCAGAACTAGATGTGAAACATATCTTCAGTGTACTTATTGAAGACTTAAGAATTTCAGCTGTATTTTTATTTCTGTTAGTTTTGAGGGATTTCCACAGGAAAAATAATCATCCATATTTCAGTGGTTTGTTTTTTTTTAATTTTGTTTTGTTTTTTAATGAAACCACTACACTCACACACTGAAAACTAAGGAAAAAAAAAAAAAAAAAAAAAAAAGGTAAAATCTTTTCTTCTAGTTTTACAGAATCACAGAATCACAGAATGTTAGAGATTGGAAGGGACCTCAAAAGATCATCTAGTCCAATCCCCCTGCCGAAGCAGGAACACCTAGAGCAGATCGCACAGGAATGCATCCAGGCGGGTTTTGAATGTCTCAAGAGAACATTCAAGAGACTCCACAACCTCTCTGGGCAGCCAGTTCCAGTGCTCTGATTTTCTAAAAAAATCTACTTCCAGAAAAGTCCTTTCATCTGGATCTTAATTCCAATTCATCTATCTGGCCATGGCTTGCACTAGTTTAGAAATGGCACAGCTTAGGGTGTTTGACCAGTTTCCAATACCATGCTTTATACGTATTAAGTCCTGGATGGAATTTCCTTTGAATGTGACCTTAGAAATGCTATTATCCTACTCCGTTCAAGCATTTTGGTAACCCCAGCAACACTGAGGTTGTCTGAAGTCATTTGACATATTGAGACCTTTGGCAAGATATAGATAGATGTTTTGCCTTTTAGGTAACCTCGTATCTTCACAGCAATTCCCTCAGCTTTTTAAATTTTCCTCTTCCAAATCTCAAACCAAGGTACATTAGCTGCATATCACTCTACTTTAAAATTCCGTATTGCATAGGAACAAATTAAGAGAACTTCACAATTATTTTTTTTTTACTATTACGAGCAAAAGAAGATTTTGCCAAAGGAAGAAGCATTTGGAGCAGGAAGATATAAGCCTTCCTCAAAGCAGCAGCTCCAAGACAGAGACAAAAAGGAAAAGCCTCATGATGTTTGAAAGAGTTTGAGGCTAACCAGTTCCGCAGGATGTCCATGCTGCATTCATTATACTACCACTTTATCAGCATATCATTTAATGTGTTAGGTCTGAATCCCTGGAGGAATCAGAAATAAGTTCTTTAGGTTTTCCGTGGTGAAGAATCAGAAAAAGTTCTGAAAGAAGAAAAAATTCAAATAGAATACTAGCACCTGGTTGTGAAAATGTCTTTTACTTCATTTCTATAAAAACGGTGATGAAAAATACCTGGATAGATGCTGAAGGCCAGATTCATCTCAGCTACTGTTTTCATTGGGCTAGTTATTGTAGTTTCTGAATCTCTGTAGTTAAGAAAGTGACATTGTTTCCAAAATAATCATAATTTTTAGAACTTAGAAGTGAAAAAATAAACCCTGTTCTAAAACAAGTTTGAAAAAAGCACATGATTTCAGATAGAAAGCTTAGTTTATGTTAGGGAGATTAAATATAATGTAGCTAATCATTTTGATTTAGCTACAACTAGTTACAAAATGGCTCCTGCATCAGAGCTACATCTAATCTTCCCATTATGTATTTAACTACATAACCTAAACATATGCATTTCAAAAAACAAGGGGGTGAATATGTTTTTTAAGGCATGAATGTAATAGCTGGAAAAAAAAAAAAAAAAAAAAGCCACCAAACCACTATTCATTCTAGTAAACATAAAGAGATCATTTATCAAAAAAAAAATTTAAGCTTACACAATGGACCTGTAAGGCGTCTGCAATTATATCTTAGATTTCTCATTTTGACCATTTAAAAATGTCCCCCTAAGTGTTATTCCCAGCATACTTACAAGTTTTTTTTGCAAGGCAATGTAATACAAATATGATAAATAACCCTATCTGGCTGTGCCTTACAATATTGGTATAATTTTGCTGAAGTCAAAAAGCGCCAGTTGTAAACCACCATTATCTAAACATATGCTGATGGAGCCTTCTCAGTAGCATGGTCCAGGCTCAGAGCTCACCACAGGTATACAGGGAAACACAAACCTCATGCTTTTAAAAGGAGATTTTTCTGCCTGCTGCTCCCTACAAGAGTTAGCTCCCGTTTCCTGTAGCAAGAGCAAGCAACAGGTTTCCTGTGTTTAGGTTCATCTCTTACTGATCTCGTGTATGTTCCAGCTGCAAATCAGTTATCATGACAATGGGCACTAAATCAATACCTGTAATCATATCTGCAAAGCATCGAGCATTGTCAGATTTGTGACTAGCAACTCAAGAAAATTACAGAGGGCTACTTTTCAGTAAGATAGTGTCTTTGAAGCACTTGTGAAATTTCACTAGCCCACAACTTCTATCTGCCTCAAAATACAGGCAGTAGGTATAGATATTTTATTTTCTGTTCTTTTGGTTTACTTTACACTTAACCGTTGATTATCAGTGGAAAATAAAACCAAGTGATTCATCCAAAGAATAGTCATTTTTACCGTCAGTCNTTTAAGTGTTAGATATTCATCTGAATACAAAATATACCTCTGATTTTAAAGTATTTATACATTTATTAGAATTGTTTTTTGAAGGAAGATACAGTGAGCATGGTGAAACTTCAATGAGTTCATTTTATACAGCTAGACAAATCTATTTCTGTCTGTTCACATGGTACAATGTGGTGCTTATTGTATTTAAATAACTGCATGAGGAAAAATTAGAACAAAAATAAGGGACTGCTAACAGCTCATTTATCACATAATTAAATATTCTGAAAATCAGGGTCTACTTTTAATTGCGATACCAACCTGGTTTATGATTATGAGTGGTATTTGTGCAATAAATTATTTAATAATTATGCAGAAAGCCCTGAAATGATTCCAGTTCAAAGCTATTTTTCTTTAACCTTTGTCCATTCTGTAAAATACGAAAAATTCTGCTCTTGGCAGTTTTTTTTTTTTTTGTAATCCCTGAAGGCTGTTGGTTCTCTTTTTTGCATGCTAATATTAGAGTACAAAACACTACTTAATGTTATAAATAAACAGTCTGCATTCATGCGATGAGTCAGGTACTTGCCTTTTCTTGGTACACTACTTGTCACTGTTATTTTTTTTTATTTTATTCTTTAATGTGAGTACACTAAGGATCTGCTTTCCATTGCAAGCTGAAGTTCACCAGCTGAGGGACTTGTGTCTGTCCTCCCCTGAAACAGAAAGAAGGGATGGAAAC
>VXAV01002919.1:720388-734888 GCA_013399715.1 Alectura lathami
AAGATACTAAAAAGTAGACACAGCAAGCATTGTAGTATATCCCCTGAATGCCATGGAAGAAATCTAATACCCTCTGGGAAAGATATACTGGCAGTGCTTAGCCCTTCATATTTATATTGTAATAACCCCTACCGCTAGTTGAGGCTTTGGAGATGAGCCGGTTCTGTCCCATTTTCCATGCTGGGTCAGGGGTGATTTGTCCTTGGTGAGAGTCAAGCACTACATGTGAACAGGTTAATTAATTCCTGAAAATACAAACCGCCCTGATTAAAAAGCTGCAAAGACACAACACATTTTTAAAGTTCTTCATGGAGCAGCAGAAGCTGACTTGACTGAATTTCATCCCCATTTTAAGGAGCCAAATGAAGCGAATGGCAGGATGGTTTCCACTCAACATCCACAGAATCTGATCTATTCTTGCTATGAAGCAAAAATCAATTAGAGTCAGAATCTGCAACTCAGGAAAGAAACCACTGGGAAGAAAGTAGATACACATCTATACCATCACAGGTGGTGTGAAGAGGAGAAAAAAGTAGTGACCACCCACTGTTTTCCACAATACAAAATTTAGAAAAACCTAACAAAGTTACCAGGCGATCACTTCAGAATAAACAAGTTTTCCACCCTTAAGAAATACACACAATGCAATAATAAAATTATATAACTCGTTGCCCCAGGACATGGTATATTATAGTAAAGTTCAAATGGGGATGAGATACATTCAGAGATCAAGGGCCTGATCCTGCAAAACTTTTCCAAAAATTGCATAGTCACAGCCGAAAAGGCAGCTGGCAGGTACTCTGCAAATGCTCTTATGTCACATCACTGCAACAAAGCCTCCATATTGCACTTAAGAACAAAATTCCTCCTTATTAAAGGTGTTCTTCCATATTCAGTAAGCCATTGAAGTTCTAAGCTCACCTCCTTATCATTCTTCAAAAGAAAAGGAAAGGAATGGAATTTGCATCTTTACTTTCTATCTTTACCATTAACTCTTTACACAGTCAATAAAGCCATCTCTTTAAAATTCTAGCAGTAACAAGCCGATCTGCACACAAAGTCACTGCTGCGTTGATGTAGGAAAATAACACTGATCTTTGATGAAATTTCCTAATGTTCAGGATTTTCCAAATCTTTTCAGAGTTTTAGGTTTACCTTTTAGATCTTCTAGCATTTTATATTTTTATTCTAAATACCAGGATCTTCCAAAATACTAAGATTCTTTAGGCTGCATTTAATAAAATAAAATAAAATAAAATAAAAATGCTTTGCATTCAGCTATACTTTTACAGTGAAATTACTCAAATAATAGATTTAGTCAGATGAAATGATAACAGTCTCTAAAGTAAAGACTGCTGAGAAGGCTTTAATTCAGAAGGGTTATGAATTTCAGTTCCACTGTTCTATATTCACAGGATGAACTGGCTGCCCAGACTCACTGATATTAACCCAACTTCTGCACTCACCCCTAATTATCTCAAGAATATCTGACAGCCAAGTGCGAAACTCATTGGTATTTCATCTTATTACAGGAGAAAGGAATGGGCCCATTAAATTGGCTTATTCCTCTAAGCACAGCACTATTGCATCTGCGTAAATTCCTATTTCCATCACCACAAAGCAAACATTGCTTTGCAGCAGTCGGGTAGCAGCAGTATTCAGTAGTGCTGTTCCGTCCTTCATGCCATCGTCTGCAATACATCCTCCTGTAAATGCAAGCTCAAGCCCACCCGTGCCTGAAACTCTATTTAGATAATGGAATCTTTACAATCCTTTCCCAAAACTACCAGAATCCATTGCAATACAAGACTGTTTCAGAGAGGATTTATAGACAGCAGGTCTTTGGTAGATGGCTATGTCACCCATCTGTGAATTCCTATTGCTGTGCGTAATTAGGAAGTATTTACATATGCTACTGCAGTTCAGTGTTCAGAGGCACTTGGAGGATGCCAAGCCACAGTATCATAAATCGTATTGTTGAAGCAGATGGAGCTCCTTGCTCAGTTAAAACTTACAGTTAGGCATAGTTAGTGAAGCCTGTGCAGAATATTCTTTATCCACTTAACAACTTATCAAGATCTTTATATCGCAAAGCAATTCAAATGAGAGGTCTTTTGAAATGTATTGCTAATAAGCATTTTTAAACCATATCTTACAGACAGCTCAGTCATTACATCTTGAAGGATTATTTCAAATTCTTGTCAGGGCACACTTACACTGCAGTTTTCCTCCTTGTTCCCCTATTTTAGAAAAATTCCACAACTGACCATTTCTCTAACATTTTCCATCTAGGGATCTCAGAGCATTGCCACTATGAAGTATCACAGCACTCCTTGAGGATACTAACCTCATTAGCTTCTGAAGAAATTGAGTGCAAAGAGTTTAATGTGAAGATATTTTAAAAGTTGCTGAAGGTTTGGTTGCTTTCTTTTCTAGCTAAGCTTGGTCTCATTTTCAGAAGTGCAGTTCAGCCACAAATCTGAGCAGAAGAAACTGTGGATGTTTTGTATCTTAGTCACTTTTACAGGGCTCAGGTTGGGTCTGGACTGGTACCTTGACTGAGCTGGTGTGGCCAATTAAACTTAAAGAACATTGTTTTATTGCTCACAGAAAATGAGTGGGCCGGAGTGTCCTAGATGGTGGGAAATCTGATTGGTAAAAAGGAAATTAGGAAACACACTAAGGTGTCCATAAGGGATCTGTTTTGACTGCTTTTTCACTTCACTTGGTCCTCCTGGTTTCTACTGAGTGGTCAGAGCCTCTCTACAACATACCCTAGCACTCAGCTGTGTGGGATCAGGTTAGGGCCAACCCAAAAGCTCACTCCTTGCCTTCACACAACAGCACAGCAACCAAGAGGCTTTCCAAGCCAAACTCTGGGGATTAGGTGCAGAGGCACAGCTTCTGGGGGAAATCACCTCAAATTCTGTACACCTAGTCATGCTAAAATCCAGTTAAAAACAGCATTAAAAGCAGAGTGGATCTGGCTGCACTCCTGTTTCAGAAATATGCAGAGACCCAAATTAGATACAGAAGTATTTATTTTTTGGTCTTGCTGGAGTGCTGGAAGCTAAGTTGGGCTAAGAAGCAGTGTTTCTGGATTTGCAAATTTGAGTAGCCCTGCCAGATCCAAGCAAAATCTTCCTCTGTGGCACACGCAGTCCACTGCCTGGATGTAGAGCACAGAGGACTGAGAGCCAACAGTGAGCTGGAGCCATTGATTCGGTCTTCTCTCTCCTCCTGGCCCCTCTCCAAGTCTGGATGAGGACCCTTCCCTCCAGACTGGGACCTGTGGTCCATCTGCCTCTCCCCCTCAGGGTCTTTTGGAATTTAACACACTTCCAGCTTTGTACCACATGTAGTCCTTCCAGGAGAACAGAGCTGATAGAAGTGGCAAACGTCCTCCTTCCCCTGGCCAAAAACACCAAACAAGGCATTTGAAGATGAAATTTGGTCAGTTCTATGAGCAAGATTATAGGACAGATCTTGCTTCTCATTCCACATAAGCACACCAGTAGGTTTTGTGCAGGGAAACTGCATACAGTTTTACTTTCCTTGCAGAACAAGTACTTCAAGGCTTCTGCTCTGTTAAACCTTTGAGGACTCATTTGCATTCAATACAAAATGTCTTTGCTCCATTTCATGCTTCTGAATATCTACATGTGGAGCTGAAGAAGATTCTTCATATGCAACAAAGCAACTAGAGGATCTTCTGCCCAACATGCAGCCACAGCTCTCTTTCTCACGTGACGAGCTCCAATGGGCAACAAGTGTCCTCTAATAAGGGACTTAGAAGCTAGGTAATTTCTCACGTGCAAAACACAGAATTGCTCACATTAAAAACATCTTCTTTTTTTTTTTTTTTTTTTTTCCTTCCTGAACAGAAGCATCCAGCAGTTGGGAGCACTTACAATTTGAAGGGAGCACTCTCAGATCAGTGATCTTCACTGAATAGCCTCATGAGTCACCTCTGTAGGTCTGTGCCACGAGAAAAGATTACTTCAGCAAGGCCACTATCCCCTGGGGGTATTAGACCGAGTTCAAAGCAAAGGACAGTAGGAGGGTAAAGTCCAGTCAAGCAATCAAAATGGGCTTTGCACTCTGGTAATTCCCAATTTGCACTCTACCTGAACAAAATAGCAAGCTGTGTAAAATACTTTAAGAACTGTTGGGAAAAACAAGCAGTGGAAATGTACAAGCGCACACAAGCTATCGCCACATCCCATCATAATCATGCTCTTCTCATGTTCCTGCTGTGACCACCTGTGACTTGTTAGCAAGTCTCCTGGCATGGGAGAAACGCCAGATTGTAGCCTCCTGTCTTTGTTTCTTCTGACGTAGCTTTGTCAGGAAGTTTTCCTGCATACTACCATAGCCTTTAAAGGCACGTATTGTATCTTACTTTCTACTCCTGTCCCTTCCCCAGAAGGGTTATGGATCTCAGTCTGGGGAACTGCTTAGTGGCAAAATCTGTGGCTGACAGCAAATGAAGCAGACAGCAGTACTGAAGCCAAAGGGAACAAAATAAAGCAAAGTGACCAGGCAAAACCAACAGTGGAGGTAATAAACAAACAGGATGATTTACACTGAGGGAAACAACAGCAACCTGTCACACAGATACATGTGCTCATTAGCCTCTGCTTGCTCACAGTGAGGAGACCGTGAGGTCATGCATCAGTGTTGGTAGGTACTTCAGCTGTGCCACTTCCGTAATTCACTCATGACAAAGACTGTACCCCGTGCTTCAAAATCCCTGGAGACTCAGACCAGGGCTTTAGCACCAGCAGCTATGAAATTCAAATTATCTGCCCTTTCCTGTTCACTTCCGCCTAAGCAATGCCTCCTCCATGTCTAGAGACAACATATACCAATTTCTCCCTTCCAGCAAGATGTCAGCCTGCTATTTTCTAAACATTCCCATTGCTCCTCTTCAGGTGGAAACATCTGTACAGATATCTATGCTGTGAGTTTCCAGCACCCTGGTCTCTCTAATATTGTTTGTTACTGTTGTCTTTTCATCTTTATAGCCTTTTCTTGCTATTGCACATTCAGAGGCCTTATCACAGACTGATTTCTCTCCCTGGTCACATAGATTCCTCCTATTCCAGTTCTCACAAGCTAACTAAAAAGATTTCTCACGTCACCCTTCTTTTTCTCCCCTCCCCCCAGTGTAGGAGATGTGTGTTTTGGTCTCTCTGCTTGCTCTGAACTTCTTGCTTCCCTTCACACTGTGCAATTATCCTTCTCAAGCTGCTTTAAGCTCAGCAGCAACCCCAAGAACTGAAAATTCTCACCAAACACCACTGAGAAACTGCTTCCTCCAACATGAAGAGCTCATAAATGCCAGATATGCTGCTACATGCAATGTTACCTGCACATCTCCCTCTGATTTCCACCTCCTAAATAACTCCCTCCTCTAGGATAGTAGAAGTTGCTTAACTTCTAGAACACAAAAACTGCTTGCTGCAATGTCAAATTAGCAGTGGAAAGTACAGCCCACTGAGTTCATGCAACAGTCTAAATCTCTGTACTACCACACTTCCTTCTGTCTTTTGAAATGAACCCCATCAGCATATCTCATCAACACATTTTAATAAATTAAAGCTGTTCATGTTCTCCTTTATTCTTTCACAGTGAAGCTCCTTGCTCCCAAAACTATAGGCACATTTCATAGAGTCATAGAATGGTTTGGGTTGGAAGGGACCTTAAAGATCATCTAGTTCCAATCCCCCTGCCATGGGCAGGGACACCTCCCATTAGACCGGGTTGCTCAGAGCCCCATCCAGCCTGGCCTTGAACACTTCCAGGGAGGAGGCATCCACAGCCTCTCTGGGCAACCTGTTCCAGTGTCTCATCACCCTCACAGGAAAGAATTTCTTCCTAATATCCAGCCTAAATCTCCCCTATTTCAGCTTACAGACGTTACCCTGGCCCCTTCAGGTACTGGAAGGCCACTGTCAGGTCCCCCGGAACCTTCTCTTCTCCAGGATGAACAACCCCAACTCTCTCAGCTTGTCCTCGTAGGGGAGGTGCTCCAGCCCTCTGATCATCTTCATGACCCTCCTCTGGACCCCCTCCAACAGCTCGAAGTCCTTCTTGTGTTGCGGGCCTCAGAACAGGATGCAATACTCCAGGTGGGGTCTCACAAGAGCAGAGCAGAGAGGCAGAATCACCTCCCTCGCCCTGCTGGTCACGCTTCTCTTGATGCAGCCCAAGATGTGGTTGACCTTCTGGGCTGCAAGCACACATTATCGACTCATGTTGAGTTTTTCATCAACCGACAACCCCAAATCCTTCTCCTCAGGGCTGCTCTCCAGCCATTCTCCTCCCATCCTGTATTTGTGCTTGGGATTGTCCCAGCCTTGGTGCAGGACCTTACACTTGGCCATGTTGAACTTCATGAGATTGGCATGGCCCCACCTCTCAAGCCTGTCCAGGTCCCTCTGGATGGCATCCCTTCCCTCTAGCATGTCAACGGCACCACACAGCTTGGTGTTGTCTGCAAACTTGCTGAGGGTGCACTTGATCCCACTGTCCATGTCACCAACAAAGATATTAAACAGCACTGGTCCCAGTACTGATCCCTGAGGGACACCACTCATCACCAGTCTCCATTTTGGCATTGAGCCATTGACCACAACTCTCTGAGTGTGACCATGCAGCCTATTCCTTAACCAGCGAGTGGTCTGTCCATTTGAATACTCCTTATTCACTATAACTTCAAGGTCTTTGCAAAGGCAATCTTCAATTTTCCTTGCTCTACACAGCAACAAGAACAACAGGTCCCAGCTTTGCACATCAGTAAGCATTACAAGGCGTAAGAGTCAAGTAATGAACACAGCTGTCAATATTTAACTCACTGAGCTCTTCGCTGGGACCCTCAACACACCTCTCAAGAACTGTTGCTTAGAAGCACCTTCTCCATGAAGAAAACTCATCCATTTGATCAACTGATTTTTTAGACTTTTCTGTGGCATGACCTGCAAAACACCAAAATAATACTTCAACATCAGGTTCATCATTTCTGAACATGAACCCCTCTGTCTCTTCACTCCCTTTCAGACCAGGGCAGCTCACTGAAGTGTGAGATATCCTAATGTAATATCTTCTGCGTTTTCTCACCAACCATTTCAAGTTCTATTAGAGTGCGGGGAAAGGTGACAATACCAACATGCATGGAAAAAGATTGGTGCATGGAAGAAACCTGGAAAAGATTTCTTCCTCCTTTTTTTCCAACAGGAAGGCTGTGCTCAAGAAAAAGAGAGAAGAGTGAAACCTTAAAGGAAAGGTCATGCAGGGGGACCGAGAGGTAAAATATACAAACAATGCACAGGTCTTCTCATGTGTCACAACATGTGTTTATCAGACTAAGGGAAAACAGAGATAAGAATGGCCTTAAGAAGTCACTTTGTCCATCAAGGCAAGGTAACGTGTACTTAAGCCACCCTTCTCCTTCTATTTTCCAGAACAAAATAGCAACATGAACTTTTCTGTTTCTTTTCGAAGTCAGGGCTTCTCTTTGTACTTACGACTGTATCCAAGTTATCCTCAAGAACCTCTGTGAACACTCAGAGGACACCTACACTAATGCAATGGGAAGGAGACATTACCTGCCAGAAAATAGAGTCAGAAAGATGGATTCATTCCTAGAAAAATGGGAATCCCTTCAAGCCAGAAAGGCAGTCAGATTTTAAAAAGCAGATCTCATGAGGCCAAACTAGGTTCGGGGAAAGAAAAAAAAAAAAAAAAAAAAAAAAAGTGAAACTTTCTGAACAGTGTGTTCAGCCACTGCACTTCAAGGTCTTACTGGGCAGTGTATAAAATGTAACACAACAGGACTTTTCAGCTTGAGGCAACAAAGAAGGCAGAGAGTACTTATTCCGCTCGCCTCACTGCCCACTGATGCTCTGACAGCATTTTAAAGAAGAAAAACCATGAAAATAACCTCTCTTAAGCTTCTGTCTTAGGTCTATAATTTGGAGCAATACCTAAACATATCAAAGCTTACCTCATCATTTCCCTTCTAACAAAGTGAAGAAAGCCAGGCTTGGTCTTAAAGAATCATTTTCTTCAAATTTGGACAGTTTTTAAAGATTTAAATACTCTGGGCTAAATTCTCACTTGGTGCAGCCATAACCAGGGCTTTTGAAGGGAGCTACACTGACTTTCATAGGCTGAACATCTGGCTCTGTTTTCACCTGCTGTCCTGATCACGAAGTCATCTATTTCTAAAATGTGTTTTTTAATTTTTTTACTCAAAAATGCATTAGTCTTTATAGGTTCATTATGGTAGCTTCAAAGTAGGGTTACACAATCACTGAAAAATGCAGGAATACATTTTGTCCTGTCTGGATGTCTGATCCTGCATAAATAGATTTTTGTTTAACAAACAACCTTTTGTATCCTGAGGCTTTGTTGTCCGGGGGGGTAATTTTGGCATGCCACATGCTAAGGGGATATATTGCTTTGAGTCAGAGAACAGTGGGGATGCTGTTTGTCTGGAACACAAAGAGAATGGAGATAATCACTAAAGAAAATAAACCCTTTGCCCTATGTTTGCCTTCTTTGAGGGTGGGTTAGTTCCAAAGGTGGCACTTTGTCCACCTGATCAAAACCAAAAACCGACATTGTTAATGCTGTGACTCGGCCCCATTTGCTCACCACAGAATAGTGAACAGTAAAATTATGGAGATCTATATCCAGAGGGAGGGACTACTCCTCTGCACAGAGCAATGTGTGATGTTTTGCAAGCACAGTCCTATTCTGGAAGAAGTCTGTCTCACCAGGATACCACGGGGAATGTATACTACACTAGATACTCCACCAACAAGGCTCCATGGATGTTCCCATCTGCCCTTTTGAAGGATGAAATCATCAAGAATTAGGAGACTAATGAGACAAGCAAAAAAGGAAAATGGCATAGGAAATTGTAAGACTCGCCACATGGCTCAAGAGCTGCCCACAGACTTGGGCTGCCAGCCTTCCAGCTGCAGTCACACATCAGCCTGGCCCAGGCTGTCGGAGCCAGGAGGATCTGAGTTGGTCGTGTCCATTTGTCTAACCTCCATGTACAGGGAGATAGCTTTTAAGAGATCCCGATATCTACGGCAGTTTTACAGCAGAGGTACAGAGCATGGGTTTAACAACAGTAAAAGGAAAGAGCATCCAGTGACCTCATATTTATCCAGACAAGCAAGCTCTCTTAGTTTCCACAATCCCAGCCGATCAGGAATGTTAACACTGCAAAACCATGCTGCTTGGCTTTCAAAACCACCTTGCCTGTGGGGAGCCATCAAGCACAATTTTTCTGGGGATGGCACCGAATGCAGAGAGAAGCAACAGCATTAGCCAGACATTAAATCCACCTGATATTGTCTTCAGACATTCTCCTGGTTGATCTTTTAAGCATTTCTGAAGATTCTTACACTCCCTGAACAGAAACAGCTACATCTCCCAGTCCTGAGCTGTAACTCAATTGATAGCACTGCTCAGAAACCTAAGCTCTTGCACTGGTGTGTCTAAACCTGAAGGGCAGATCCAGCTCTATGAGCCAAACACTGCTCACAGCTTCATTTTTACAAAAGGCCACAGTACTTCATATTTCTTGAAGTAGCTTGGTTCTATCAACCACTTGCCATACATTTGCAGTACTGAATAGCAGTGTGGGGTATGTTTACCCTTCAGGGTAAACCCAAAAGGACAATTCAATCATTAGGAAGTAAAAGGTTTTTACCACAGGGCTATCCTATCTGAGTGTCAGAGGCAGTTTTCCAAATGGCACAATGGGTTCAGTTCAACTCTGCTGTAAATTTTAGGGACAGTTTCTTGGCTCAGCCCCACTCACTACTTAGAACCATATCTCAAGTCTTCCATTCCCAAGGGAAAAAAATATTTGCATAAAATTAAAGCAATGAATAAAACATTTCAGCATGTTCCTTGGGACTTTCTTTTCCGTACATGTTTGTCCAGTGGGGCCATGACATAAATATGCAGCTCATAGACAAAGCTGCAGAACAAATGATCGATTATTACTACTGCCAGCCTCGGGACTAAACGCTACATAGATATCTTTACCACTGCATCTGCCTTCTGCTTTCCACCTCTGCTTTGATACACTCTCTAAGAAGAAGATTTTCAAAAAGAGCTTATGCAGCTTGCCACACTGCTCTGCCAGGTCTTTAGGGAGAGCTCAGTACCAAAGCTCTTTAGGTACCTTCAGAAATGCCAGCCCTGGCGATTAACCCTTTTCCTTTTCTGTGTTCACACTTCAGAGTTCTTAAGCACCAGAAAAGAATATCAGTAGATTTTTAATTTCCTTTTTTTAATTGGAGAACATCTTCCTCCTTCCTACTGCTATGAAAAGTAGAGGAGGTAGGAAACAAAGATGAAATGCTTAATTTCACCAGGGTCTCAAAGGTCTAGACAATTATCAATATCTCTTCCTTCATGCTCTTTTTCTTTCTCACTTTTTTCTTTTTTTCCCCTCATTTCACCCTTTCTTTCCCCTTCGTTACAACCATTCTATAGCACTGTTTCCTGGCTTAATGAAGGAAAAATTTTGCTGAATATTGGAGAAAAAAATTCCAATGCTGCTTTCTTTAGCACAAGACTGAAGTAGTCTCCTGGCGGAAATGTCAGAAGACCAGTTGATTGAAACTTTTAAAACAAGGTGTCGTGGTGCGGAGCAACAAGTAGGAAATACATTGTAGAGAACAGTCTTTAACTGGAAAGAGCTAACTATAACATCCAGACATACAACACTTCATGATGGGGCAACTAGATGGCTTTCACACGGATTTTCTGTTGGAGATAGGAAGAACAGAGCAGAAAGGAATGCTGAGGGAGAGGTTTGCCTCCCTCCATTAGCCCTGGCAAGCACAGTGCACATTGTTGAGACGTGACATGAAGCAGATGTAGCACAGTGTTTCCCAGAGCCCGTGCCCTCTGGATCCATTTCTTCCCCAGAAGTTCTCCTTCACTTTGTCTCTAGAACACATAGACTATACTGACGCATCAGCAATCCTGCTTGCACTGCTCCCAATGCTATCAAATTTTGTAATTATTTAGTGGGAATAAATAAATAAACAAATAAATATATAAATAAACTTGTCTAGTACAACTTGTTCCTTACAAATTCATTCTGCTTCCTGCATTTTCAGTTCACAGCAACATCTTCCTGGAAAGAATTATGGATACTGGGAAGTCTCTACAAAGAGAAAAATAACTGAAAACAGGTAAAAACTTGCAGGTAATGTTGTAGGGGTCAGTCTGATGCAATGTCTTCATAATGATCTGCAGTGGGCTTAGATAGTTGTCAGTCCTATACCAAAACCAGTGCTAGTAGGGGAGTGGGCAGTGTTGCAAAGGAGTAACAGGACAGAGGGAAGACTTGATGCATGTAATCATGCCTGTAGGCCAGCAGAGATCTGCCAAAATCTCACTCAACAGGCATCGAGATTCACAGAGCTGACTCCTACCATAGCGCTGTCCTCACCCATGAACAGGACAAAGCTTCTCTTCAGCTTCGTTGTGCCTTCACACAGAACTCAGCTGCCAACTCTGGTCCAGCAAACAACTGCACCTGGCACACAGGGTTGCAGTGCAGGAGGGAGGCAGCACATGGGACATTGAGTCTTACGGCACACGTGGCTTCTGTACAACACGATACTCTCATCTTCAGCCCAACATCTCTATTGCCTGGCTGGACATGTGAGGTCTTACCCACTCGGGGAATAAAACACAGAGGGAAAATGCAAGCAAGCAGGGTCTCCCAGAAATAAAACTGGACTCTAGATTTGTCATCTTTTAGCAGTGAGTGTTGCCTCTAACACTGATACAGCATAGAAGTGACTTTACAAAAGATCAGTCAGGCCCAGTATCAAAAACAAAACTGTAATTAAAGCAACCGCCTGAAGAACATAAGTTCTGTACCACAGCACCGACCTTACTAAAAGTCTTCATATAATTAAATCAAACTCTCCAGCAAAATGTTTATGCCATACTGTAATTGAAACAGCTGCAAGATCTTCAGTGACGGAAACCCTTTGAAAAGGTTAGAATTATAATTCTATTACATGATCCTATTAGTGAACACTTTATTATTCAAACAGTGAGTCAGGAAAAACAGTTTTTCCTTTTTTTCTCCCACCCTTTCCCAGCCTTCTGCTGTGGCTGTAGATGCTGTGAGCAACCATCATGCATACATTTCTTTTTTGATTTGCAAACACTTTTCTTTCTAGTTGGAATACGACAATCATGAGACCATTTGAAAGGAAAGCTTAAAGGCTTTAAAACGTAGTAGCATCTTGCACTAAAAAGAAAGCTTTAGAAAAATCTCTAAAGCAGTAGGGCTTTGTACTGAATAAAAATTAGGAATAATAATGCTTTTTTTCTTTTCTCTTCAAAATGCTACTTTGCAACTTCAGAACTTAGAATTCAAAATCTACTTTATTCTCAGCTAAATGCCCATGCAGCCCAGGCTGTGGCTGAAGGTGTTTTTACAGGGGGCTCACGTTAGCCTGCCATCTACTTGAACCAGAGCAATGGGCAGGTTTTAGGGGTCTTTTGTTTGTTTTGTTTTGTTTTTGTCATTATTAACACTCTGAGCTGTATTTCCCAATGTTCTTGTAGGAATATGAATCACACTGACATTCAGCAGGATTTGTGCTCCTAGATAATACTTGAAAATTCTACCCATAAATATTTATATTGAAAATATTGCCTGAAATACGTCTCAATAAAGTCACTACCCCAGTTGCACAGAGTAATGGCAGAGCAACACTGTAACAACAAAAAACAGGCATTGCACAAGTGAGCCACTCAGGGCGGTGTCACTGAGCAAAAGGGCAAAGCAGGGTCCAGCACAGGATGCCAGGTGCCTGAATCACCACATTACCGCCCGACAGACAAAAGCCAAGCAGAGATCCCCAGCAACAACCGGTATTTGAATGGCATTTCAGCACGGCACTTAGCATGCTAATTACCAGCAAATAACACAGCTCTCAATCGTAAAGCTAAATTGAGGCTATTGCACTCCAAACAGGCCATGCCCAACTGCTCACTCGATTTGGCATTAAATGTGTACCTGTGCACGGGCAGCATTGGACATGTACCTGGGCATAGGCAGTGTTCCCAGCACCGCGGGGCGGGATGTGGCAGGGCTGCAGCCGCACGACCTCCGGGCTGTGCTCAGCTCTGCTGCTTCCACATGTGCTGTTTAACAGGACTCAGTAGAATGATAAACCACAAGCATACAGGCTTCCCTTTCCAAAGTCTGAGAGAGGGATATTTGGGATTTTGCAAGATCTTGGGGATATACCTGAAGTGCTGCATATTTGCTTCCCCACTGGGATGGAGGTGTGAAAATATGACAGCTGAGAGGTGGCAGCAATAGAGGATGGGGCAAAGGCCAGTGCCACTTCCCTCCAAATGTCCTTGAGTGTGTAAGCAAAGTTTCACACAGAACACTCTCTGCTGTTTCAGATGTAAAACCATAACGGAGTGTCCAAAGGAGGGCAAGAAAGATGATGAAAGGACAAGAGGGTAAGACATACGAGAAGTGGCTGAGGTCCCTTGGTTTGTTCAGCCCAGAGCAGAGGAGGCTGAGGGGAGGCCTCATGGCGGCCTACAGCTCCCTCCCAGGGGAGCGAAGGGGCAGGCGCTGATCTCTGCTCCCTGGGGACAGCGACAGGACCCGAGGGAACGGCATGGAGCTGTGTCAGGGGAGAGGCAGGCTCTGGGTGTTAGGAAAAGGTTCTGCACCAGGGGGTGGTGGGCATGGAACAGGCTCCCCAGGGCAGTGGGAGTTCAAGGAGCATTTGGACACCACTGTCAGACACAGGGTTTGTGTTTGGGTGGTGCTGTGTGGAGCCAGGAGTTGGCCTCCGTGATTCTTGTGGGTCCATTCCAAGGATGTTCTAAGATTCTAGGATTCAGCAGGGGAATAGAAAATACTGTAGTTTGTCATCAGAAAATAATTTTGGAGGAAACACAAGGAAATCAATGTCAAGTGAGTACAAAAGTTGTGGAATTAGGGAATTACCAGCAAGGAAAGAAGGTCACTGGAAACAGCAAGTCTTTGGGTGAATTAGACCTGAGGTATCAGATAGGAATCCAGCAATATCTGCTTAAGATTTTTGTAGAGTGAGGTAAGAAAGAAAAAAAAAAAAAAAAAAGTAAATAGTGCACATGTATTTTTCTCAGGTGTTCAGGGTGAAAACAGAAGAAGCCTTGGAGAGACCAAAAAGAGAGTAGCCCAGATGCTAAAACTGTGGATAGCTTCAAAATCCTAACCAAAAACTGTCTATGAATATTTAAGTTATTTTCAAAGCAGTGAAGTCCACTCACTGACTTGACTTTCTGTTAGCAGCAGTAACACACAGCCAGGCAAATGGACTTGAGCAAGCAGCTTTCCCATGTCAAGACACAGCCACAGACTTCATACACTGCCCACATATACACATAGAAAGCACCCTCACAGCCCCATCATCTCTCCTGCCAC
>VXAV01002919.1:736361-771171 GCA_013399715.1 Alectura lathami
ACTGCACCACTCAGCTTGGTGTCATCAGCAAACTTGCTGAGGGTGCACTCGATCCCACAGTCTAAGTCATTGATAAAGATGTTGAAGAGCACCAGTCCCAAGATGGACCCCTGGGGGACACCGCTCGTGACCGGCCTCCACCTGGACATACAGCCATTGACTACAGCTCTTTGGATGCGACCACACAGCCAGTTCTTTATCCAGCGAACAGTCCACCCACCAAATCCACATCTCTCCAGTTTAGAGATAAGGATATGGTGCGGGACCATGTCAAAGACCTTGCACAAGTCCAGGTAGACGAGATCCGTCGCCCTCCCTTTGTCCACCAATGCTGTCACTCCATCACAGAAGGCCACCAGATTGGTCAGGCATGACCTGCCCTTGGTGAAGCCATGCTGGCTGTCTTGGATCACCTCCTCATCTCGCATGTGCCTTAGCATCTCCTCCAGGAGAATCTGCTCCATGATCTTCCCAGGCACAGACATGAGGCTCACCGGCCTGTAGCTCCCCGGGTCTTCCTTTCTCCCTTTCTTAAAAATGGGAGTGATGTTTGCCTTTTTCCAGTCACTGGGGACCTCACCTGACAGCCAGCCACGACTTTTCAAATATGATGGAGAGCGTCTCGGCAACCACATCAGCCAACTCCTTCAAGACCCTGGGATGCATCCCGTCCGGCCCCATAGACTTGTAGAGGTTAAGTTCCAAGTTTCAAGTTGCCAAGTGTTGCATTATTCTTCCATTCACTGTAATGCAAGAGACAGGTACAAAATTTGCATGTGACTGACTAGATTATTTGGATGATCCATTTATTTCCCTTGGCAAATGAAATGAAATGTTAATGCTCCACAAGAACTGTGCCCAGTATAACATACATTTCTCATGTGACCATTTCCTGTATCACATGTAAGAGCAAACAGATTTGCTTTCACTGATGTTGGAGCTTCAATATGTCTCTGTTTCTCTGTCAAGAACTAATCTTTGCATGTCAATTTGAAAAAAAAAAAAAACAAACTAATTTTTCTATTCTTTTTTGCAACTCTTTCTCCCATAAGTGACATCCACATTTATGCATCTCTTCCTCTTGCTCTGCTTCTATGATTAAGGGATGAGGCTCCAA
This sequence comes from Alectura lathami, assembly GCA_013399715.1. NCBI lineage: Eukaryota > Metazoa > Chordata > Aves > Galliformes > Megapodiidae > Alectura > Alectura lathami. The sequence goes on from VXAV01002919.1 coordinate 737,479, forward strand.
GATACATGAGTTCTCCAGCTAAAGATGTCAAGCAGGCTAGCCATGATCAGTCACCTTGGCTGAAGGAGTTCTTCTAAAACAGCTGCTGGGATCAAGACCAGACCGATAGCCCAATGGGCTATTGCTAGGGTGACATGCACCAGCTAGGCTACGCGTGGTTCAGATGCGTGCTGCAGCCACATCTCCCTGATGCAGTAAAAAATAAACTTTCACAACAGCTATTTGATAGGAGAAAGAGTACAGTGAAATGGTAGGTGGGTCAGAGTTAAGTTTACAGTAAACAGGCTGTAACGCCGTGAGCAGCACTAGCAGCCATGAGATCAGTTACATGCCGCTAGGAGTGGTAACTTCTCATTTCCTTGTTTTTTCTGGGTCTGCATCTAGCATGTGGCTGCCTGAGCAAATCAACTTAATGGTGTTTCTCCATCTGTTGGGATGTAGTGTGATAAGCTTGTATAATTTGTAAGTTAATTATTTACATATGTTCCTGAAATCAGAGGAAAAGAGAAAACTGTCTGCAGGGAACAAGCTGGGACTCAGCAACTGAGTTCACTTCTGATTGCATGGCATTTGAGGGGAGCTTGGCGGCTCCTACTGATTTTCAGGAAAACGATATGAGGGTGAAAGAAAAGAATATAAAATGTAGTTGTCAGGTTTCCAGCTAAGAGCAGTTAATGCAGAAGGAGCTGAACATCTGATAACAAGTACAAAATTACTCTGCCAAAGCACAAGGCGATTTGGCCAGGCAGGCAGGGATGGGGAAGAAACTGTCATCCTGTACTCCTGCTTCCCACCACAGCTCCATGGCCCCAGAGACAGCCCTGCCTCCCACGAGGCTTGGACTAAACTGCTTTTAGTTGTGGGTGTTGCTTTATGACTGTATCGGACACAAGTGCTGCTGGACACACTCACCCAAGAAATGCAAGACGAGGGAGCCATAAGGGTGTCTTTGAGCTGTCTCACAAGTTCTATCTAGAGAAAGAGTAGGAGGTGCCAGAGGCAAGAGCAGCTTTCAGATCTGACAGCATCACACTTGTAAGAAATAGAGTTTGGGAGGGATGGAAATAGCAAGTCAGCATCACCACTTGGTTTCTTTTTCTACAGGACCAGCTTAACCTGTAAAAAACATGACAGTTGTGCAGCAGTACAAGGAGTTTAGCAACAGCTGATGTCCTAAGTTCAGGGAGAGGTGGAAAATGTGTATTTTGTAGTTTTGTTTTTGACATCATTTGTCAGAGGATTCCAGCAGGAGCACAAATCTGCCTTGCTCTTTTCTTCACTCCACACATTGCATCCAACATAAAGGCAGATCTAAACAAGCTGTCAGAGCTGCTACAATTTCAGTTTTTACCAAAATAAAGTTTTTATTATTATTATTATTATTTTGTGAAAGAAACAGCTTTTCACTGAAAAAAATATATATATATTTTCCCTTAAACTCCCATATGTGTTATTATCTGGTTTTACATCTCCCCATCCTACACTTTAGGGAGCAGCTCTGAAGACTGTTTCGTGGTCAAGACATTACGTGGCTGGACCAGGTTCACATGGTGTACTGCTGTCCCTTGCCACCAGGAAGAGCTGCAATGAGTTACAAGAAACACATTCTCATAAGGACCCTGGCCCACTGGAGAGAGAGAATTATATTGGATCAAAACATCCACTACAATGACATTTCCCCATTTCAATTTTATTCCAAATGCAAATTTCCCACCAAAACACTTACAACTCATATTTAACTGATTAGAGCAAACACATGTCAATATTACTGATGACCCCAACAGCACTTTCCATTTCTGGGAAAGATGGGCTGGCTGTTTTCGACAAACAGAAAATGCTGAGGGGACAATGCCATGATACTAGAGAGGTTTTCTGCAGTTCTTGCACAGACAAGAAGTTCTTAACAAGAGAAGTAGCACCATCCTCTGGACATCAGTGGGAATCAAGCACAAAGCAAACAAGCTTGATTCCTCAGGCAGTGCTGGATTCAGATTTCACCATCTGTGGAAGTTCCTGGCATCTGCCACGCTTGCTGGAGTTCAGCGTGAGGTCCCCATCCACAACATGCTCAACAGCCTCATGAATTTAATTCAGTATTTTTTAAAAAAGACATTGGAGCAGTAGATTAAATTATAAAGGAGATGAAATCAGCTGAAGAGATAAAGCCAAGAAGAAGCAGCGTATATCATGGTCTAAGAAGAGCTCTTCTGAAAGCTATTTTTCATACTGTTTTACAGCCTGTAGATCACTATCATAGTTTCCAGGTTACAAAGTCATTGAGTCAAAGCATTACACAGAATTAATTTATTCTGAGATTTACATCAAGGAAAGCTTTAATTAATATAAAAACAAATCTGGGTGTTTTCATTCATTCTTCATTTAAGAAGTTAAGGACCTTAAGAAAAAAATCCAGGCACTAGGAAAACCTACGGTTAAAATGATTCCTCTGCCAATAGATTTTAAAAGATCCCAATTTCTTACTCAGTTATTTTGATGTTCTCAGTTTATTTCAAATCTGTTCCTAAGATTCCATGCAAATATATAAGAATAAAGTAAAATTTCACAACTTGTTTTAAAACTACTAAAAAGGAAAAGTCATTCTTGAATGGAAATGGCTGGATTTTTAACTATGACGGAGCAAAAGAAAAGGTTCAAAACATTACCCTAGTTAGAAAAATCAATAGGAAAATACAGGGCGTAGTTTATCAGAAAGAGTAGGGTATTCCCTCTTGTCACAACGTTGTCTGCAAAGGCATTTTTCTGATGATGTAATCTACTTGAACAGACTTTGAGGTCTGATAGTCCTCATGTTAGACAGCGACGGAGAATTTGTGGAAGAGGTGAAATCCACAGTTCTGCTACATGCAGTGCTGCTGTATATAACATGTGAGCATTACACTAGGGGATTCCCACAAACCTCAGTTTGTGAAATCCTGGGACACATTCTGTAGCTGCCACAAAGCAAAACACTTTTTGTGTAATGCAGAGATAGTGATAAACCTAGGTCAGATGGGACTGTAAGATCATTCTGGTAGGTTTTCAGTACACAGACAGGAAGAGCATTTGGTGTTTCAAAGATATTGTTACTTGCAATATGGAAAGGAGAGTTAGCATTTAATTTCCCTAATTACACAGTCAGTGCTAATGTCTGAGTAGGGATTAGGTGATCTGCCTGACAGTTTGGCGTCTTCCTCTGTTTCACAAGATCTGATCCAAGCAATAGGATCGGCCTAATTGAGAAATATAAAAGTATTTCACACTGACAACTGTAGTCTAGTCTGGGGCATGTCCTTGCAGTGGCTGAGGGTCTCCAGCTTTGGTGATATGAAAGGGAACAAAAGATGGGCCCATTCAAAGAGTCAGCATTTGGCTTCTTTCTCACAAGTAGCTCTCCATATTGATGATGGTTTCTGCTTCCCCATTAGTCAATCCTACAGAAATGTTCAGCATGGATTGGACTAGGGCCTGGGGTGGTTCTTTGTAAGCATACCTGAGTCTTCGTGTAATGGCAATAATTTATTATAGAAACAGATAGGAATGTTAACACACTGCAGTATTTTTATGTAAAAACATATTTTATCTGTAGAAAAACATTCATATTCACAGATATGAAGGCGTTTTGCCCAACTTTGAACTCACTCAAGATATGGCAGCTGGGAGCAGAGCTCAGAGTGACACAGCCCCTCTCAGCAGCTCCCTGCCTGGTGCTGATAGCAACAGGCTGCCATCAGTCAAGAGAAACCCTGAAGTGGCTCAAGCCTCTACCTCTTGGCTTGCAGAAAGACTTTTTGCAGCACAGACAGGAAAGCTGAGAGAGAGGATATGTAAATGACTGCAAACTACCTGGGCCTTGCTCAGGAAAGAAGGGCAGATGCTCAGTTCTGCTACTCTTAGTGGGTGGTTGTGCTTTCTGCCAGAAGAGCATGTATGTGCGTATACACAATGCCAAGCTTTAATGTGCCTCCCACTCACCAAAGGAGAGGACAGATGACCCTACCAGTTCCTGGACATGCTCCTGTCCAAATGATGCTGCCCCTCTCTTGATAATGGATGAAGATCTGGAAGTTCACTCTGCCCATGTGCTGTTCTCCTGCCTCATTCCCAAGTGAGCTGCTTTAGAGACCCATTCCTTATATCTACCATTGCATCAAAATAGAGATGCATGCCTTCTTCCATCTGCCCTGTAATCTCCCTTTAACACACATCCATTCCTTGGCTGGCTGCAGTTAAGTTTCTTACACAGAAATCAATTAGAGAAAAATCATTTCTTCAAGCAGTCAGTCTAAAAATAAAAATCTAAAGATGAAGGATTTCACATGAAATGTGATGCAATGGTTTCAATCAGCAGATCTGTGGAAAATGAAAACACAAGGATTTGAGCTAGAAGTCGCTTTGGGAAGGGTGATCACAAAGTTGAAAAGCAATCACATACTTCTGTCTTACCTCCGCCAAGGTGGTCAAGGTGCAGAAAATGAGAGAAATCCACTATTAATCATACTATGTGTGTTCTTCTGATATTGATGTTGAGCTTCTATATATTGCTATATGACTTACAGCTGGATTTCTTTTGCTAAAGTTGAAAATTGTCCAGGTAATGTTTCCTTCTGCTTGGCCTCCCTTTGTAATGGAAGGTGGGACTGAACAAAAACAGCAAACTGTCTGGAAATACAGTGCTCTCAGACATCCTGAAAATTTTCCCAGTAACTTCTGTTCTTGACTCTGGATGAAATGAGTTACAAATATATTTAGAGTATTTTTCTTAATGACTAGAATTTCGATGTGTGGTAGTAAACATGGCTAACTAGAGGGGTTGCGTTTGAAATAATTGTCCTAATTTACAAGAGACCAAAGAATGGAACAGATTCTTGTCTTTGTCCTATAAAGGACCACTGAGATAAACCTCTTTCTGCAGAGACCCAGCATTCATCACAGGCCATAGCCAAATCCCTACTTCTGCAAACAAAAGCAGTCTGTAGCAGCTCTGGCTTCACAGCTCCACTCTTGGTCCAGTGCAGGAGGGAGCAGACAGCAGGAGTCATAGGGGGTGTGGAGCTGGTGATGGGACATTATTTTTCCTAGATCATCAGATCAGAAAAACATCCAACAAGCATTACGTGTTCCCCAAGGCAGATGTTCTATGGTTTCCATTCTCCCATTAAAAACCCCATTTTCACACCTACCTGAGGAATCAGAACAACTGAATTCCCACAAGGGAGCCTGATTGTCATTTCTTCTGCTGAACTTCTCAGCTGTTTACAATTTACTTCCTTTATTGTCTCCAAAACATCACTTTGAATTTTTCTAGCTTTATGACACCATATCTCATTGTCCACTGGATAATAAGTTCCAAATATCATGATTATTTGCCTGCACCTGCTGCATAGGTACTTTGAAAGGATATTTACGATCACTAAGTCTTGCTTTTCTTTTCATTTCAGCCTGACCATGGAGTTATTCAACTAGGTTTTTGCTACCATTGCAGTCACAAAACTCTAGATGATGTTAATAAGGTTTTAGTGGTATATTTAAAGGCACAGTTTTTCTCATCCTAGAAAACTCCTCTAGCTTCATATTGTGACCTTTTGCAAATCCTCTCCTCCATGTTGGTCTATTGAAATAGATATATTTCCACATGTGTGGCATTTGAAAACCAAGAACTCTACATATGCTGTAATCATGCTTATTCTATCAAGGTCTGTGGTAGTCTTTGAAATCCTTGCAGTAGGACTCAATCTGGCATATTCTATAAGACAGCATCAATTTCAAAGGAAACAAATTAACGTACTAAATATATTTTCTTACTACTCTACATAGGCATATTAGTGAAAGAGTCTACAAAGAACTATCCTGGCTCTTTGCATGAGCCATTCAGAGTAGAACTTCTTGTCCATGTGTGCAGAGCACCAGCCTCATACACACAGTAAGGAGAATGGTAGTCCCATAGTGGGCACTGGCCAGGAAACTAAGTCCTTGTAATTTTGCCAGGCTACTCCAGCAAGCCTTCTTCGCCCTCTCATAAACAGTAAGATGAAAAGGGTTTATCTGTTTACCAACTACAGGTAAGAATTCCTTTGAAATGTCTGGGTACACTCGAGGGAAGAAGAAGTTAATACTTTCCTTGCTTATCCTTTGCACAAGCCTTTGTGTTAATTTCCTCCTGCTATTTTTCATTTGTCAGGTCCCTAGAATCTGTTTCTATATACATCTTGCACACTACTGAGCACATCACATCTTCAAAACAAAGGTTTTCCATTTACCAGTAATGTTGGTAATTCTTCTTGTAAGTACCAGAAATACCGTGTCCTTTGACATTTTAGTGATGCATTAACCCGTTGTCTGGAATATAAATGTGAGTCAACAACTGCTTTTACAACAGAGTATATTAAAATTTTCTTGAAGTTGTTGTTCAACCTTTCTGTTTCCAGCTTTTCCACTGGACAGGCAGAATTAAGTATCATTACACACCTCAGACTGGGAGAAGAACTCCTTGAGAGCAGCCCTGCAGAGAAGGACTTGGGTGTCACGATTGAAGAAAAGCTGGGAATGAATCGGCAGTGCACTTTTGCAGCCAGGAAGGCCAATGGCATCCTGGGCTACATCAAGAGAGGGGTGGCCAGCAGGGAGAGGGAGGTGACCGTCCCCCTCTACTCTGCCCTTGGAAGGCCTCACCTGGAGTACTGTGTCCAGGCCTGGGGCCCCCAGTACAGAAGGGATGTGGAGCTGTTGGAGCGGGTCCAGAGGAGGGCTACCAAAATGGCCCAAAAATGATCAGAGGGCTGGAGCACCTCTCCTGTGAGGAAAGGTTGAGGGAGTTGAGACTGTTCAGCTTGGAAAAGAGAAGGCTCTGGGGACACCTAATTGTGGCCTTCCAATACTTAAAAGGAGCTTACAGGCAGCAGGGGGACCAACTTTTTACACAGGTGGATAATAGTAGGACAAGTGGGAATGGACTAAAACTGAAAGAGGGGAGGTTTAGTTTGGATGTTAGGAAGAAATTCTTCCCTGAGAGAGTGGTAAGGCACTGGAACAGGCTGCCCGGAAAAGCTGTGGATGCCCCATCCCAGGCTGTGTTCAAGGCCAGGCTGGATGGATTCCTGGGCAGTTTGATCTAGTGAGCTAGTGGTTGGCAGCCCTGTCCACGGCAGGGGGCTTGGAACTAGATGATCTTTGAGGTCCCTTCCAACCCAAGCCATTCTATGATTCTATGATTCTATGACTCTATGATCTCTGAGTGAGAAGAATACTTCAATGTGAACATTACAGAAAGGATTGCTACAGTGTCCAGTAAAAGGCCTTTTTAAGTGGAAAAGCTTCTAATAGCTGACCTCAAGATAACTGTTGTTTCTATTAAGCAGAACCACTTACAGTGGAAGGACTTCTCACACTGAGCTAAACTGTATCAACCTCACTAAGTAGACCTACTTAAATAAAAGACTGCTAGTTAGTCTTTTGCTAGTTAGTTCAATTTTTATGAAGACTGGATGTTTGGATGTTAAAAAAAAAAAAAAAAAAAAAAAAAAGGATTATGGATGAAAAGGNAGGATTATGGATGTAAAGGTGTGTGTTCAAAAATTATTTTGAAATAAAAAAAAAAAAAGGCTATTTACAGAAAAGGTAAGTGGGATTTTCAGACTAACTTCAGATCTCTGCTGTAGGACACATCCCATGAATAAGCCTTAGCCCTTCCAGAGAGGAAACCTTACCCATATTACCTAAACTAACTCCTAGAGGAGTTTGTTGCTCTCCTTTGAGTGCCTAGGCTCCTGTCCTAGAGATCCTTGAATCAGATATGGAAAGTTAGATGGCATTCCCTTCCTTGCCTCCCCAAAATCCTCTCTTATCGAAAAAGAACAAAGAATGCAGATGTGGTTATAGCACTAATTTGTGACTGCAATCTGAATTAACTTTTCTTATTAAAATCTTAAGCAAACAACAAACCAGGTCTATCAACACATCATTGGAAACTATGTTATCCTGGACAAGTTAAACTCTACTCTGCTTAAATACTTCATCCCCCAAATAACTCACCTTATTAAAAAAGTGGTGAGTCAGGTTCACACTCTGACTTTAGCTATAAAGCATCTCTCAAATTAATAGGGAACCATTCTCTGTAGTCACATATTTTCAGTGTGTTATTTCAATGATAGCAATATGACTTCAGGGGGGTAGTTAACAGACCTGATGCGTTTGAAGAAGTTAATCAAAAAGGAGTACATTACTTCTTTTGCAGCAGTCAGCTCAGTAGCATCAGGTGTACTATAATCCTATATTGTCTGATGCATACAAGGAATGTAGCAGCAAAGCAGTGCTAAAGGAGGATCAGATTTGCGCAAGTCTCAATTCTCAATTCACCATTACTATAAGCATGTTTCAAAAGTTTTCTGAATCTAGGTCTCAATCATAGATTAAATAGTATTATAGGAGGATGAAGGGGAGCTTCAAGCTTTCCATTTAAATAGCCTTTGCAGGTAAGATAATTCAGGCTCCCTTTTCCACAGTGCAGTTGTATGTAACCTCCAGTCAATAAGCTGAGCAAACAGCATCTGCTCACAGTAAAGCAACTGGCAAACACCACAGCAAGTGATAAAGAAGCAGCAACATGTCCTAGCAGGGAATGCCCTTTTCCACAAATGCCTCCGGGGCCAAGCTTATGTAGGGGAGACCACACACACACAAGGGAGGTACCACGTTCCCTGTGGCTCCGGGGCTCCCACTCCTCCCAGCATTACCAGCTTGGCAGCCAGCACCTGGAAAAACCAGCCCAGGGTGCAGGAGGTGGCAGCAAGCTCCACTCTTGGAGGAGTCAGGCATGGGTGACAGCCCCGGGCTGCTCCACGCAGCGCTGCGGGGGATGACATCTCACTAGGACCACAACACTTTTCTTCTCCTCCTCCTCAGCTCTTGCCCATTGTGCACAAGATGCAACCCATCTTGTTGCATCTTCAACACAACCCCTCGGTCTCCTTTTCTGCCGTTTATCAATGACTGCTCTTCCTTTCCTCATTCTTTTATTCAGTTTCTCTTATTTAATTTACATATTCCAGGGCTCAGCAAACCAAAAGTTCCCCCACCATGAAGGACAAAAAGCCAATTGGACTTGGCACTTTTCTCAGCTAGTTCCCATTACCCCTTACGACCTCTCTAAGTTGCCATCTCAGTGCTTTGGCACAGAAAGGACCATGCTATTTGCCAGCAGCATTACAGAGATGAGCAAAATGCAATGCAATAATGGCTTTTCCATGTCTCCCACCTTCATCCATCTTTTAAAAAAACTTTAGGTAGCAAAACAGGTATATACACAAATGTACAGGTATCTGGCCCAATGGATGAAGTATCAGTATCTCCTGGTGCCCTGCACCACCAAGCAGCATGCACACAAAAGTACAATGAGGCTAGTGGCTTTTTCTTGTGCCAATTCAATATAAAGTGTTGACTCCTCCGTTGCACTTTCTCAGCCACTTGTTCTTGTGGTTATGAGTGTTAATCAGCAACAAGGATCCAGTCTAGCACTTGGTTCCCAAGAAAAGTCACAGCAAAGCTAGAGAAGACAGTATCAGCCCCCTGGGAGTTTCAAAAACAGCACCCTTCATTAACTTCTCAGTGGCTGCGGTTTTTAGAGGAGAAAAATCATCTCTTTCAACATCACAGTCAATAAAAAAAGTAGTGAAATATGTAGACTTTGAAGTGGTGGGGAAGTATCATTACCCATGCACAGACAGCAGTCTGGCATTCATTATGGGTGATAGGGAGGCTGCGTGCAGCAATGCATGTAAGGACACAGATCCTGCCGGGAGCAGGATGGGCACATGCACCATGATCCCATGCCACACTGGGAATCTCTCACTGCCAGCTGACACCTGCTGACCCCAGTCTGGGGAGCATCGGGCTCTTTCCTCTTCGGCCTTTCGTCTTTCTGGGGCATTTTCCTGGCTGAAGGTTCATTGTGTGGCCATGTGGATGATCATCCAGCCTTAGCCTTCTCTATTCAGCCTCTGACAGCAGACATCGGCTCCTACTGGCTCCCATCTTTTATTCACTTGAAAGGCTGATGGCTTTCCTCTAGCTATGTTTTCTCTATCTATAATTTTACCACCAATTCTGGATTCATCACTGACATCCTATATCCTTTTCCTGCTCCCACTACTATTCCTTTGCTCACCTGTAGGTTTATGACAAATTCTGTAGTGCAGGTAGGACTCCTTGAAATGCCCAGATAATTTTCAAAATTTAAGAGCTGGGCCAACTGTAGCCAAAGAAAAGGGCCTATATTTAGGCTGACTAAGAAAAGCCAATTCCTGCTAATTTACAATAGAATATATTTGTTAAGGAGATGATGAACAGTACCATTGAAAGCAAAGGTTTTATCTTTATCATTGCATTTCCTGATAAGCCAGTTTAATTTCTCCCCTTGGAGACTGCATCAGCATTGTTTGTATCAGATACCACAGTTAGCCTGCATGGTCTGTTACCAAGAAAGGCATTCAATGGGATGCAGCAGGTAAAGAAAAAGAAGACTATGATTTTTGCTTGACACTGGGAACTACTCTCTCTTTCATGGCTTTATAGTTTACTTGCTTCCCTGCTGCATGAATGGCAGCAGACTCACCTTGCCGACAGAGCCCTGAACAACCATAACTCTGCCTAACTGGAGATTGTTCAGTTCACATGAGAATTTCCAAACCAGAGAGCACCTATGGGTGGGATATGGGACAATATCCCAGTGGCTAATGCAAAATCCTCATGTTCCCACAGGGTTCCCCGCTGGAGCAGAACCAGGGAGGAGGATTAACACGCTCGTATCTTTCCCAAAACTGCACCCATTCAAAACCTATTCATTCCCCCTGTCATCCTCTGCCAGACCCCACCAACCCTCCTCACCTGCCTGCACAGAGATCTGAAGGCTGTGGGATCTCAGGGGATTATGGGGAAGCAATTACAAATGGATTTTGGATCCTGGATGAAAGAGCCTACAATGACTGTGCCAGTCTTTCTGAGGGAAACACCAAGAAGAAAGATCATAATCTGACAGTCCTGTCGTTACAATGTGATCTTGCACAAGCCACTGCCATCCATGTGTGAAGGTTTCTCCTCTACCAAACAGATCCTGACAGTGCTCATCCTCCTACAGAAGTGTGGGAATGTGGTGTGTATTAAATAGTGCTTGTGTGGCACTCTGAGAACACAGGAGTTTTATACTGTTAAAAACCTTCAAGACGAAGTCACCTCTGGCCAGCTGAAATGGATTTGCTTCATCATCTCTAAGTATTACTTTTCACACAAGCAGCAGTGATTTCAAGTTCTGAACTTGCTGGGTACTGATTCCAGTAGATAGATGTTAAAACTTCTTCAGACCTTCTTCCATGAAAGTAGAAAGATTAAATACACACATTTAACAGCTAACAAGAACCATGCAGGCAATGTTCCTATTACACAATTGTTCATGTTAATTATTGTACTATTTTACATGCTCTAATTGTCTTCCTATGGCATACTGGGGAAAAAAAAAAAAATGCTATTTGTAAGAAATACCTCACAAGTTTTTTTTTTTTTTTCCACTGGTTAAAATAGAAAGAATTTCAGCGAACTGTGCTCTCGCTATTATTTGGAATTCAAGCAGAATTTGAGCTCCCCCTGCTGTTTAAAAAGAAAAATAAAAGTTAAAAGTTTGGCTAAGCTAGATGAGTCCTTAATACCGAGTTTCTCTGGCCAAGGGCATGCCCTGGGGATCCCGCTACTAACTCTCTGGCTCAGGTTGCTGTACAGAAATAAATAAGCACACAGATTTCAATCAAAGCCTGTTCTTGCAGTCCCACCTTTGAATATGGAAAGTATTATGTTCAGAAAGAGGGAAGATAGCTGTAGAAACAGTTATATTTGATGTCTGAGTCAGAAGAGGAGAACATTTATGCAAACCTAAGAAGGTGCTGACCTTAAACCATACTCCAGTCTGAAGCCAGACGTGGATCCAGACCTTTATTATTAGGCAACATTCCCAGCATCTCTCCTAGAGCCAGAGCCAAGGCTGGAGATGACTGGCTTTGTGTTGCTGAAATGAATACATCATTCATGCAAACAGTAAGTTTGCACATGGAAAGATATTCTTTATAGGTGTGTAAATGTAGAGATGTTTGACACCTTCTTTGCCTCTGCCTTCAACACTGATGATGGACTCTGAGACCCATGGAGCCCTGAGTAGAAAAGACCATGACTATGGTAAAAATAAGTTCTGGGCCAACCCCAGACTCATGCAGGATGTGCTCCCCCAGTTAGATATTTGTAAGTCTATGGGATGAGATGAGATTCATCCCATGGTACTCACAGAGTTTGTGAGACTTCTCTCAACTATTTTTAAGCAATCTTGGGAATCTGGAGAGGTCCCATTTGACTGTAAGCTGGCAAATTTTCAAGAAAGGCAAGAAAAAAGACCCTGGTAATTACAGGCCTGTCAGTCTCACTTCAGTGCCTGGCAAAATTATGGAGAAAATTATTCTGGAAATTACTGAAAAACACTTGAAAGACAATGCAGTCATTGGTCACAGCCAACACGGGTTCATGAATGGAAAGTCCTGCTTAACAAACTTCATTTCCTTTTATGACAAGGCTACCCATCCAGTTGCCAAGGGAATACAATATAATCTTTTTAGTTAATATAATCTTTTTGGATTTCAGCGGATGTTTTAATACTGTTTCTCACAGTATCCTTCTGGACAAAGCGTCCAGCATACAGCTAGACCAAAACATAATGTGATGGGTGAACAGTTGGCCTATGGGTTGAGCTAAAAGGGTTATAGCAAAGGGGGTTACATTGGGCTGGTGGCCAGTCACTAGTGGATGTCCGCAGGGTTCCATTTTAGGGCCAATTTAATAAGAATCATCAATGACTTAGATACAGGACTTGAAGGTATATTAAGTTTGTGGACTACACTGAATTGGGAGGAGCTGGCCTAGCAGAGAGATCTTGACAAATTGGAGAGCTGGGCAATCACCAGCCACATTAAATTTAACAATGAGCTAATTAAGTTTAGCTATGAGGATGATGGAGGGCCTAGGGGGCAAGAGGTATGAGGAGCAGCTGAGGTCCCTTGGTTTGTTCAGCTCAGAGAAGAGGAGGCTGAGGGGAGGCCTCATGGCGGCCTACAGCTTCCTCACAGGGGAGCGGAGGGGCAGGCGCTGATCTCTGATCTCTGGGGACAACGACAGGGCCTGAGGAAACGGCAAGGGGAGGGTCAGGCTGGGGGTTAGGAAAAGGTTCTGCACCTGAGGGTGGGGGGCATGGAACAGGCTCATCAGAGCAGTGGGCACGGCCCTGAGCTGCCGGAGTTCAAGGAGCCTTTGGACACAGCTCTCAGACACAGAGTTTGGATTTTGGGTGGCGTTGTGTGAAGCCAGGAGTTGGAATCGATGATCCTTCCAGTCGGTCCATTCCAACACAGGATGTTCTGTGATTATATGAAATACTCTGAGCTGAGGTTGTTGAAACAAAGGCTGTTGCCCCTGCCAGAACAGCTCTGAGTCAGCTAGGCACAGGTCTATGCTAGGGATATTAATGATTTGGGGTGCCTTACTCTTCGATGCTCTCCTTGGCAGAAATTAACAGAGTCCGGTTATCAGGAGCAAAGGGTTTCAAGTCACATTATTAAAGCGCCTCCAGCACCTCTGTGTGTGGTATGAATTCCCCTAAGATTAACCAGTCATTGCCCTCAGTCTTTTAATTCACTCATCAAAGAGGCAGACACCTCTGAATTCTCTCCAGAGGCTAAATTAGATGCTCTGAATCACCCTCTGGAAGAGCCCCTCATGCAGCCCAGACAGGAAGAGTGGGCAGATGCTGAGCTAGCTGGGACACTCTGGTGCATTCAACACCAGGCCTTCATCTGCCCACCTCACTTGGTTCTTTTGAAAAATAATGCCTTTTACAGATGTTAACCCCAAGGCAGGGGAGGGAAAAAAAAAAAAAAAAAAAAAAAAAAAAAAAAAGAAGCAGAGAGAAAAAGAAAAAGGGAGATCTTCTAGTAATGATTCTATGCTAAAATATTTTCCTGTTTTTCTGGTTGTATGCTAGGTCTCATTGGGCCGTGTTAATCAACTTGTTCCAGGCAAGTTTTAGTGCAGTTTTTTTTTCAAGCTACTTCAACAAACAGAAGAGTTGGGTGGGAATTTAAAATGAGAAACAGGTTACAGTTTGGAATTCAACACCTGCTCTGGAACTGCAAGAAAAAAATATGTGTAGGGCACTGTCCTCTAGAATCATAGAATTGCTTGAGTTGGAAGGGAACTTAAAAGACCATCTAGTCCAACACCCCTGCAATGAACAGGGACATCTACAGCTGGAGTAGGTTGCTCAAAGCCCTGTCCAGCCTGACCTTGAATGAATCCAGGGATGGGGAATCCACCACCTCTCTGGGCAACCTGGTCCAGTGCTTCACCACCCTTATTGTAAAAAACTTATTCCTTATATCCAGGCTAAATCTTCTCTCTCTCAGTCTGAAACAGTTTCCCCTTGTCCTATCACAACTGACCCTGCTAAAGAGGCTGTCCCCTTCTTTCTTGTAGCACCCCTTTAGATACTGAAAGGCTGCTGTCAGGTCTCCCCACAGCCTTCTCTTCCCCAGACTGAACAGCTCCAACTCTCCCAGCCTGTCCTCATAGGGAAGGTGTTCCATCCCTTGGATCATTTTTGTGGACCTCCTCTGGGTACACTCCAACAGGTCCATGTCTCTCCTGTACTGAGGACTCCACATCTGGATGCAGCACTCCAGGTGGAGTCTCACCAGTGGAGAGTAGAGGGGCAGGATCACCTCCCTTGTGCTGCTGGCCATGTTTTTGATGCAGCCTATGATGCAGTTGGCTTTCTGGGCTGCAAGTGCACACTGCTGGCTATACATCAGGTTGTTTCTCTGTCACAGCATAGGGAGGTGCAACTCTTTTTTAGGGAGAATCAGTACAGTTTTGTCTACGCTTGGGTTATATTTGAAAGAGCAGCAATTTGCTATCCTGTGTAAATTCCGCTGCACTTACACCAGCACAGCCATCCTGGCAGAGCCTTGCCATTCCTAGAAATTTTTTGTAGATTAGATACGTCTTTGTGATATGCACAGAAAGGTCGCGAAGCACTTGTTTTCTTTGGAAGAATTCCCCAGCTTCCAAGTATAGGCAGTGAATGGGAATATCCACACTGACAAGGACTGCCAAAGAAAGAGCTTGGCGTCATTAGCGTTCTTGAGACCTCACCCCACCTACACTGGCGTCTCCATTCCTGGAATATTGGCACCAGTTTCTGAAGAAATATGAAGTTGGTGACACTGAGAAGGTAAAAAAAACCTCAAACTCCTCAAGTTTGCCTACTGAAACACAGATATTCTGCAAGAGAAACTGAAAACTGTAATAGCATCTGGATGATGACAGAGGGGATGAGTCAGACACACATTGCTACTGCTTGCGTTGTTTATGTTTCCCATACCCCTTTGAGTCTCTCCATTATTCATTTGTATTTATTTTACAGCATTAGGGTTGCAAAAAACTGTGAGCTGTTACAAAAAGCAAGGTCATTGCCCCTCTGAGTGCAGAGTTTAGCTAAACTCTCTGCGTATCTGAACTCTGTTCTGCGTTCTCTTTATTTAAATTAGCCGCAAGAGCCCAAACCAGCTGCCAGATTGCAATACTCATGGGCTCTACTGCAAGGCTGGCTAGATCGTTATGCCTAAGGAATCGGATATTCACCTAACTGCTACATGCACCATCAGAAATATAAATAATTTTGAGATGCAAACATTTCCACTTCTGTTTTAGTGCTCAAATATGCAATGTGAGCTATGCGAGACACTCAGCTCATAGTGAAAACCTAAATGCCAGTTGTACTACTCAAGAGCAGTATTTAACAAGTCTGTGCTGCTGTCCCTAACAGCCAGCAGTCACTGATCCTGGAAGCCTGCCTCTGCAGAGAACAGATTCCTAGTGGAACCGGAAGAAGTTATCTATCTCTACCACCCTGTTTCTATCTGGGCTCTAACTTCCTCCTTATAATACTACCACTGTAGGTAGCCTTTGCGTTCAAAAATAGGAAGAGAGACAAATAACATTTTTCCATCCCAGTTTTTTCCTCTAGCATGGTGACAAGCAGCACCCAGCAGTTCTCACCACACCTTAGTTCATAACTAGTAGTCTCCCTTCACCACTTTCTCTACCCACGAACCTCAGAAGGCACTAGAGGTGCTTAACTCAGACCTCAAGCTCCTGGCCACATTGCACCATTATCACACACCTTCAACCAGAAAGACCAAGAAATGCAGCTGCACCACATAGTGCATTAGCAGCGCACGGAAGAACCAGGGAGAGCCTGTAGCATCCTTTAGCACCAAGTTGTTCAGCCTGCCCCAGAGCAATACCACTGCCCTTTGCTTATACCCTTTGGGCAGTCGCATCCAGGTTTCCTAAAAACTGGCAGCATAAACACAGCTGTGGACTTGGGCTCTCCTGAAGCCTCATTATTGCAGTTCAATTGTTGCTGACCTTTTTCCTTTCGAGTTTTCAAATTACTTCCAGTCTCTGTGTTGTTATAAACTAATTAGGCTTTAATAAGTCAGAAAAGGAGGTAGATTAAAGTAATTAGGGCCTGTGATTGATTACTGGGGCTATTGTGGAATACACCAGGTGAGAAGCAATGGAAGGGAGAATAGGCAGTTGGAGAGGAACAACATGGTTAGGAAAACTGACACCTAGACTAGCCCTGGCAAACATCAGTTTTGAGCTAAACTTTGTCAATTCATGGTAAAAAGCCTCCAGCATAGATGTATCCTTGTCTCCATGCAAAGAAAAAAAAGGCAAAGGCTTAAGTATACGAAATATGGGCTCTTGGAATTTCCTTTTTTCTCTCCCCTTGTTGAGATGGCAGGTGGTGAGAACAGCAACACCCTGTCCTCTGCATCGACCTGCTGCACCAGCAGGGCAGGATGGCAGAAAAGCCAGTGCCTTCTTCGGCTTTCCCTGCCTCAAGAGCTTCCAGCCAGGCTTTGAGTCAGCCATAACACCTGCCCCCATGGCCCACTGCATCCAGCGCTTGCAGCCAGGCAGCCAGCCCGCCCAGCACACGCACAGGCGAGCCGTGAGTCATGCCCTCTGAATCTAGGTGTGCGATTTTGTTTCCCACATGATAATAAAAGGGTAGCAACGCTCATCACATCAGCATAGCAAAGGCTTTACTAAGCTAATCCAGTCCTGCAATAGATCCAGATTGGAACCAGGTGAAAATAAAAGTTCTCTAAGCATTTGTGAATGAGTCAGTTTATCTTGCAGCTTTAAGTGAGTTCTGATAAAGCATTCAAAGAAAATGACTGTACCTGTGTGGGGAAACACTGAGTAATAAGGAAAGTTTTCGGCAGACAGCCACGTTTTGAAAAGTGCCCAAATTAAGTAGATAAAAACAAAGAATTTCTCCCATCCTTTCTTCTTCCTATGTAAACTCAAGAGAGTAGAAGAATTCTAGAAGACTATAAAAATTATAATTATCTGTGGTATGATTATGGTGCACCAAAAACTGGACTCATCAAACCCTTGGGTGAGCCTAGGTAGCAAAATTTTAAAAGGGGGAAGTTACAGCTTTGTCTGCTGGGACAAAATGGCAGTTTTGTTCCAGGACTAAACGTTACATTTAGCAACACTAGGACCACAATTACTTATCTCTTCCTGGTTATCAGTCCCTTGATAAGGCCATCAGAGAGAAACTCCTTTAAGATGCCAGCCCTATAAATACACAGATGTGTCAGGAAGCAGGTAACACTGATGGAAAAGAACCCCTTATTCAATAGCTTCCTCTGGGGACTACAGCGGTGGGGTGTGGCCACTTGATAAAAGACTCAGGACCCAGGATCACTTAACTTACATGTTGCAATAATCTACAGGTCAAAGGTTTACAATGAAGTATGATTGTGATAGACCACTTCTCCAAAACGGCTCTCAAGCGAAGGTCTCTGGGTTCTGCTAAGGCACAGGGAAGTTGCTGTCTATGCCTCACTTTGCCATAGCACCCCCGGCATGATTTTCATCACATTATCAAACACTATGTTTATTCTGGGTCCAGCACCCACATTAAAAATATTTGTAAGCTCAGTTCAAAGTTGTGAACATGAACATCCCTGCTCAGGTCATGACCCAACACCTGACAAAATACTGGGTTTTGGGGGAGGTTGAGCAATTTCAGGCTTCATTCAGACCTGAAGCTAGAATCCAGGTGTTCAGTCACGGCTCATTCATGGGCAGGATCAGCCCCTCAGGGGAAGTTGCAGCACCTGATTCTTTTCTTCCAAAGCAACAGTCTAATGATTAACACCCTCAGCCAAGAAAGTAGTGGGAGGCTGGTTGAAATGGAAAGCCCTGTTTCTTCCACAGAAAATTATACACTAAAACATTTGTTCTAAAACAGAGGTATAAATGCAATTGTAGCCGAGTGGTTTGTGAACTTGCCAGCCGGGGCTCCTGGGGTCAGTTTTACATAAAACCATTGCTATTTGTTGCCTGTTCTGGTCCAGCAAGTGTAGCTTTATTTCTGCACAGGCTGTAAAAGAGAAGAAGGGTGCCATGACCACATAACAGCCTGTACTGCAAGATACAGGACACCTTTCACATAAGTACAACTTGCAGATTTGAGACTAAGGGGAGAACAGCTTCTCCACAGCTGCTGTACTGTATCGAGGGGGTTGGTGTTACCCTCTAAGACCTTCAGTGAACAGATAAATGAAAAACCCACTCAAAATTCAGAAAGGACGTAAATGTACCATCCTCTTTCCTGTCCCCACCACTCACCTCCTTCATTTCAGGACAAGGGTTTCCCAGTAGGCACAGGACTACAGGGAGGTGTTTGAATTAAGGCTTCTGGAGCTGGGATTTGCCACCCACCCCTGTTCTCAGCCATGCTGACTAATGAGCCGTAGGCAGCTGCATGCTGAATGCATTGACTCTGGGCAATTCCCTGCTTAATGTATCAGATTTTGGGGGTCATCAGCTCTTCTTTTCTCATCCCTCATCTGGAGGGACAGCATAGCTGTGAGCAGGCTGTATAAGAGGAAAGTGTCACCAGGAAGAAGATGTTACGAGGTCCATTAGCAAGCCCCTGTTTACAACCTTCCTTGGAGGCAGCAAGGATGTGAGTTTTCCTCATCTCCCTTTTCACTTGACTTTTTAAGTCCTTTGCTGGGTCTTTTCTTTCAATGCTCCTCTCAGCAGTAGCTGTTGAGTGATGGAGCAGGCGTGTGGTGCTCCCAGGCAGCTTCTGCAGGGCCTGCAAGAGGAGGGCCCACCTATCCCCTGGGGCTCTGCAGGTCGGTGTGATGCAAGCAGCATGCTCCAGTCATTAATGGCACAGGGATACGAAGAGGAAAAGGTCGTTTCTAGCTGTGAAGAAGCAGGTTTGGCTGAGGTTCTGCTAGGGCTGTTCCCACACTTAAGCTGAAAAGCAAATGCAAATGTTTCCGAGTTGCCCTGAGCAAATTTCACGAAATTCACGCAAGGCCAGCAGGACGGCTGCTTGCAGGAGCCTTCCTCCTCCACCCCCTCCCAGCCCTGTCTCTGCTGCTCCTTTTCTCTGGTGCAGGGCGAGGAGGCACCCAGAGCCTACCTTTCCCCTTGACCTACTGGTCAAAAAGGAGATGCCCCCCTCCACGTGAGATGAGGAAAGGCAAGCAAAAGTGCAGGCAAAATGCTGAGCTTTTTGCCTTGTGTGCAAGGATGTTTGTAATTATTAATCTCACAACAGCAGAGGTAAATATGATAACTGCATGAGTCAGGCTGCTCCTCAAAGGTCATTCTCGGTTCCTAGCCTAAGCCAAAGGGGAAGAAGGAAAAAAGCCTGTTATATTCATGTTCTCATTTCTCTCTGAGGTGAGTCACCCTACCAGTTAAACGCTATAAAATGACAAACATTGGTAAATAAGATAATATTAATGACACTGATGACTCAACTGAAATAAGCACACATCAGTCGCTGCTCAGCAGCCTGAAAGAACCTTATGAGAAGAAAAAACCTGCTCAAATCAAAGACGAGATGATGATTGCAAATCTGCTATTAATAAATATTTTTCTATGACAAAGCATTCCACGCAGTACTTATATTTCATTATGCACAACACAAACCAAGCAACTGGAAACATTACTCATAGCAATTGTGGAAAAAAACTGTGAGAACTCTTCTTCGTTTCTGTTAGGGCAGTGTAATTGCCTCTTTTAAAAAGAAACAGACTTTCATTCATGTAAAACCCTTCCATCCTCTTCCTGGGATGGTTAGGTAGCATTCACAGATTTTCACCTTTTTTTCTAACATGAGCTCTGAGACATAGCCTGAGTGACTGGTGAGCAGATAGTCCCCAGCTCCCTAATTCACCAAGAAACTGTACCACACCTCTGGTCTCGAGGTGTTTCCCTGAAGCACGGAGACAAACCTGCAGCTGCAGTAGTTTGATAGAAAGGGTCTTCACCTCCAGAGGGAGGACTCGAGGCTTTCTGTCCTGGAAAGCCCCAGGTCTCAGCGTAGAGCTGCTGCCATGGGCTTTAATGGCACAGCTCTAACAGCTATCCCCAAGGAAAGGGCATGAGGAATGGAGGCACAACACAATGGCGATGTTGTGACCACCAGCATGTTCTCAGGATGTGCTCATGATCTCTCTCCCAGCCACGGATGAACAGGTGCTGTTTCTTACCACACATTCTTTCCCTCCTGTATTTTCCTTTTTCCTAGATTAACACCTGTCTCATTCATCTGACTGTATTCTTGTCCTTCGCTAGTGTCTGTGTCTATCAGAGAGAGTCTCAATTAAAACCAGTGAGCCAAAATGAAGCCGAGATATTACAGGAAGCAGTGTGTGGGCTCTCACACAGAAGGCAGACCTTTTTTTCTGCTCCTGCAACCACCTCTTCTTGTGATACAGTCTGGAGATGTAAATCTTGCAACCCCATATACAGCTCCCACTGAATTCACCAGCAGGTGTTTGCAGACAGGGGGTAGAATTTGCACATAGTGAAGGATCATCTGCAGAATGCTTTTCAGAGCAGTTAAGCCTGATCTGTTGGAGATATGTAAGTGAGTCATCTCACACTCACTCACTTTCCTCCCCTTGTAAAGAGTGAACAAACTTCAGTCTAGTAACCACATATCTATTCTGCACCATCTTTATGTCTTCTTCCCCGAATGATTCACAGTCAACATAGAGTGGGAGAAAGTTTGCACCAAAATACTCAACAGGAGCAATTTTAGGCTTAGTCTTGCAGAAGTGTTGGATCTCGCTTCCTGATCTCATACCCTAGAGTGTTTGCATTTACCAGGATATTAATATTGAGAATGTCTCATATCTTTGGGCGTAAATCAGAAGTAACTCAGATGAAGGCACTAGAACATTTTTTGTTATTACTTGTGGTATGTGCCATATATAAGCCAGAAATTTCATGGCCAAGCTCTGTTCTCATCTAACACAGTATAAATCCAGAGGAACACAGCTCAGCACACCCACATGTCTCCAGAACTACTTTTGTCCAGCTGTGTTTGTGATTTAGCAGCTGCAGCACAAACATCACCAAGACATAAAGGCTCTGAGGACAATGAATGGTGCTGTAGGCAACCTTGAGGCTGGACATCTCCATTGAGTTCCTCACTTTGGTAAAGGCTCATTTCTCTAATTTCCTTGATCCCAGATCAACTCTGCCTCTTGGAAATACAGAATATTGCTTGTCTCTCAACTCCTCTCATTTATCAACTCTTTATTGCAGGGACAGCCCCCCAGTAGGTGCTAAAAAAACTCTATGTTGAAAAATGTGCTATTATGTGTGCGCTTTTATAAAATGCACCCAAGTTAATCTTTGCGTGGCATATCTGTGACATTAAAAAATGTCAGTCTCCCTCCTTTGCTTGGCATTAATAGGCCTGCTCCATAGGGTGCTTAAGCAAGGCTTTCAGGAGGTATTACTGGCTACGTGACCTAGCAGTAAAACTTTCCTTCGGAATTTCTGAATGCCTCCTCAGGCAATTGAAATAATTTCAATAGCTCTGCTCCCCCTCAAGTTCATATGAAAACAATTAGGTTCTGAGAAAGCATCCACACAGCTGAGCTGACAGTCAAAAGAAATGAAGGAATACTTCCTCCAACTGCTGACAATTTCATGTAAAACTACCAGAAAACACAGTCCCAAATACAACTTTCCTCCCTTAAAGATAGTTTCTTCAGGTTAAGCTTTAGGATCTAGCATTTTGCCATCATCTCATTTATCTGCTTTGATTAAATAATTCTTAATAAAAATTCTGTGTCTATGAATACTTTGGATTTCATAGCTAATCATTAATGGATACTAACTAGAGTTACAGACAATAATCAAAGTCAGGCAGATGATCAAGATGCCTGTCCCAGATGAAGCATTATTTTAATGTTGGGTTTGTTCGTTTTTTCAAATCTGTTTTCCTTTTTTAACCAAATAAGAACTTGCAAAATGAGAAACTGAATACAGATAAAATAAACCATTTCAGGTGGTTTTTCATACTGGGTTTGTACAAATATTACAAGGGACAAAGGCAAGCACCAGCGTAACCAGATATGCTGTACTGTGATGCAAGTATGCTCTAACCAAGGAGCTGCTGCCACCACTCCTCCCTGGCCTCCATCTGGTCTCAAGCCTTGGTCTCCATCTCACCTGGGCTGACATGTCTCTAATGAGCTCTCTCCATCTCCGTAGCCCTTACAGAAGAGGAATGATGCATCTCATTTGCAACAGCCCAAACCTAAAATAAATCCTTGTGATTTCCATTGATAGATTTATGGTATTTTCTCCAAGGTTGGAAGCAAGCCTGCAAAAAATGCAGGGGATGGCATCATACCTAAGGTTCATCTGAAATAAGGACACTTCCTCACTAACAAACTCAGCACTCCCTGTCGTGCAGTGGATTTATTCTGGGGAAGAGATGTAGGGAACAACTTATCTCCTTGAAAAGGGAATTTGGGGCATCACCAAGAGAACACAGTTGACCCAAGGCACACTTGGATTTTGCCCGTGCTGCTCCTCTCCTTGGAAGGAGCCATATGGACATCTCAGGGCTGCTTCTGCAATTGGTTAGGCAAACTTGGCTGCATATTAGAGCTTTTTCCACAAAGTGAGGTTTCAGAACTGAACCGTTCTTGTCAAGACATCAAGTCTTGAGAAAGTTTTCTTGCAAGAGAGTTGTGTGATTTACATCCTGGTGATTAGGACAGTGGCCAGGAGATGAAAGAGACAAGAGAAACTCTTCTCCCTGCACAGCTGAGAAAGAGCTGCAATGAAATCTTTTCACCAGCAAGACAGCTGGGGGTAAACAACAGTCTCTCACAATCCAGGCACCCAGGGCCTTAAAGATAGGGAACTAAAAAACAGTCTAAACCATTGAAAATTACAGCAAAACAGAGTATTCATGTCCTAAGTCAGTTCTCCTTCATATGCAGCAGGCCTGAGTAAGTGGTTTCATACAGTCAACAGTAATTGAAAACAGTCATTGAAGTGGTAAACAAAACCAGGGCACTAAATATTAACGTGCAGTAAGTATCCATGCAGGTTTTCCTTCGATATTAAGGATTAAAACCCCACAGTGTATTTGCAATAACCCATTCTTGTTTTTAAAACATTTTGTTCCAGATAGCTCAAAACCCTGGTCCCTCCTGGCAATGAGAACAATAGTTTACTAGTGAAAGCAAGGGATAACTTGTTCTAAGGCAAAAATTTATATAAAGTTCAACCAAGTGGCTCACAGGCAAACAGAATCTGTAGCAAGAATAGTGGGTCAGGACCTTGGGTTTTGCTTCTCATCTGAAAAAGAGCACCTCAAACAACACAGAGCCCCATAGCAACATGCTCGGCATTGACACGGCACTGAGTCAGAAGGAAGAATGCCATTCAGTGACTCACCAGCAGCACTTACGCTGCATTGTATAGTGCTAAATAATCTAATCTGTCTATCTACTCAAGAGCCTTTAAAGAGTGCTAGTATGCAATGTAAAGAGTTTTCACTGGCATACGTGAAAGGCACTAGGGACTGGATCCTACTCAATGGAAACATGCCATGCCTTCCACTGGGAGTCGGACCAGAGCTTATATGCAGTGCATAGCTTACGGGAAAGCTCTTAGAGAAGAAAAAAAAAAATAATAAATAAAAATAAAGAGAGAAAAAGGAAAAATAAAAAGGGAAAGGGAAAGGGAAAGGGAAAGGGAAAGGGAAAGGAAAAGGAAAAGGAAAAGGAAAAGGAAAAGGAAAAGGAAAAGGAAAAGGAAAAGGAGGAAAAGGAAAAGGAAAAGGAGGGAAAAAAGGAAACTCTTAAAATCAAAAAGCAATAGCTATAGTTATCAAAGACGGTGGTTTCTGGACAAAGTTCTGTTCTTAGGTACCGTGCATTCATTATCTGTGCATGCAGATCTCCCTTTGATGTCGATGAGAAAGCTGTTCAGGGGGAGCAGCACGCTGACAGCTTGCGCAGAGCAGAACCGGCAACCCTGCTGGTACGGGGCAGGCGTGGAGCTTCCTGGCACTTTCCTGTAGGTGGCAGTGCTAAATTTTTTAACAAAAGTGGATTTTGTGAACTCTGACTAAGTTCTCAGTTATTTAGTAATCTTATCTGAATGGAAAAGCTAAGCCATGCAAGTCATTTCCCTGTCACAGCAGCATGCCTCGCACAGACACAAAGGAGTCCATGCCTGATCCTGCATTCAGTGAAAGTCTATGGGAAAAAGAAATGTAAGGTCATGACTTGTATTCATGTCATTAACTGAGTGCTTTCCTACTAGGAATTCAGCCCAGACTGAGAGCTCTGGGTCTGGTTTCCTCTCAGCATTACAATTGTAGGATATCTCTGCCGTCTTCATTACACAGTGATATGTGGATGTGTCAGAGTCATTCCTTACCCTGGTATAAAACACACGCTTTCAGCTCACAACCTGTGTTAGACAGCTGTGCTGTTGGCTTCTGCTAGCAATTTCAGTGCCTGACAAACATTGCTGTGAGAGTACCACAGGCCCCAAGTTATTCTTCTTCTGCCAGAAGAGACATTTCTCCTTTCACAACCCTGGTACTTGCAGAAATCCAGGACAGGCAGCCATGTATGGAAACACCAGAGAGGCAGCAGATGAAAAAGATTGTCTGGAGAGCAAAGGATAGATCCCCCAGGGGCTGCTCAGCCCCATCAGCCCTGGGCATTCCACCCCAAGCCTCCACACAGCAGAACAACAGCACATCTGCATGTAACAGGCAGTTAACGCGGATGCAAGAGCCACCCTTCAGAACCAAACTGTCAGAGCCAAACTCAAGCTGTCAGTGGGCTGCTTAGCCACAGGCTGACACTCCCCATGCAAATGTGTGTATTTACATGTCAGCAACATACGCTGTTTTTCCTACTAACTCTATCTGTCTAATATTTGATACATAGCCTGTCCTTTGAAGGTCAATGCACTCCTATTCCAATACTGTAGATACATTCATAAGTTTTCTAAGTCCTGAAAAAGTTTTTGTTTCAAGAGCACCATGTGGCAGGAAGCCCCACGTGTCAGACACTGTTACGAAAACATCCTCCTCTTGCACCAATTACGGATCTATCGCCCTGAGTTTTACTGGTTCCTTTTGTCAACAGATATCAGTAACAGCAGGGACACACAAGTTTTGGAACATCCTGCTCAGAAGACATTGTTCCTGCCCAGGCTGCCAGTCCAGTAAAGCTTCAGGTTTCCCTCCTGGATTTGCTGCTTTTCTTACTATGGGGAGGGAAAGCATGCAGGACACTGAGTATACCATAATGAAAGCTTCTCTGGTGGCCACATTCAAAGCAACATGGATATAAAGCACCTATAAGCCAGAGAGAAGTTTGTATCATGACTACCCGCTTTCTACTACTTCTTAAATTAATGGAGGATATCCCCAGCCAGCTCCTCTTGCCTGCAGTGAAGGGAGAGAGTGAAAAAAATCCCTTTCATCCTTTATCACAACTGCACTTATCTGACAGGCACTCAACCCAAGGACGCTGCTTGCCTTCCAAGGTGAAAGCTCTCAAAAAATTGATGTTTATGTATCTTGTAAACTCCCAGTTTTTATTATCATCGTGGGACTCAAGTATCTGGGGAAGAGATTTGACTTACGAGGGATGGCAGCACTAGCAGCTCAAAAGTTCATTCACCCTCAAGAGCACATATATCAGCAGAAATTAGTTTCAAAGGACCATTCACTTGAACTGATTTACAGGTACACCAGCAGACACAGAGACACATCTTTCAATGACATAATTTTACTAGGCCAGCAGCATTTTTGCTATTGCAGTCAAGATTGGGGTATTTTTATTTTGTTTGTCAGAAGGGAAGATTTGCTTTGCATACATCTAGCCTCAGGAACAGTTTCCTGACAGTATTGCCAACAGCATATCATTTTGCAACAGAGGCGACACAAGGAGAATGATGTGCTTTACTGGTCTTGACTGGAGTTCATTTGCAGGCATCAAGCAGAACTCAAGCCACAGCGCCTAGTGCAGGTGTGACCTGCCCACCACCACTGGGGCAGACTAGCCCTGCTCCATTTTGGGGAAACAAATGTGCCCACGATGCTGCATGCACTGCCATTACAGGGGATGCTTTGGAAGAGACTATGAAGAAGATGCAAAAATGCTTTGGAATCATAGAATATCCTGTGTTGGAAGAAACCAACAAAGGATCATCGAGTCCAACTCCTGGCTTCACACAACGCCACCCAAAATTCAAACCCTATGTCAGAGAGTGGTGTCCAAATGCTCCTTGAACTCCGGCAGCTCAGGGCCATGCCCACTGCTCTGCGGAGCCTGTTCCATGCCCCCCACCCTCAGGTGCAGAACCTTTTCCTAACCCCCAGCCTGACCCTCCCCTGACACAGTTCCATGCTGTCTCCACACAAGAACTTTTATTTGGGTATGACATTTTCCTCCACAGCCCCAGGGATCAGGAACCACACTGAGGTCATGGAAGTTCTGCCCAGGTGGATTGTTCCCAGCAAACTCCACAGCTAAGGCAGTGGTGTGAGCCGTGCCCATGCTGAGCAAGGCCTGCTGGTGACGGGATGGGAGAGAGTCCGCTGAGGGAAAAGGTGAATTGCATAATATTCCCCTCCCCCTCAGCACAGCCAGAACTCAGAGGAGAGAAA
The DNA here is from genome assembly GCA_013399715.1 of Alectura lathami. Taxonomy (NCBI): domain Eukaryota; kingdom Metazoa; phylum Chordata; class Aves; order Galliformes; family Megapodiidae; genus Alectura; species Alectura lathami. Next base: position 764,627 of record VXAV01002919.1, read on the forward strand.
TTAGGTGGCATGGTTTTAGCTTTCTTACGTGATGCTTTTTCCCCTCCATTAGAAAGGGGAACTTTTCAGCCCTGCTATTTTCACCTTCAAACTGAGTTTGTGGAACAAACTTTGAGCTGCTGACTCAGACAAACACCCAGTGATTTCAGTGGGAGTTCTGCCCAAGCTATGACTGCAGGATTTGGTCACTGCTACATATGAAGTAAGGACTTGAAAAACACAGTTTTAACTCCCAGTCTGCTTTCTCCCCTGTGCATGGGAGAGGTTGCCAAAGCCCATGCTATTCTGATGCTTCCTCAAAGCTCTTCCTTCAAGGCTATCTAATATTCTCTCTATCCCAAAGGTAATGTGGAAATAAAGGAAGAGTTCTGAATGTTTAAGTTTATTCCTCATTTACATTTATCAGACTCAAGGAAGAAGGGGGTTCAAGTCTCAGAAACTCTAAGCATCACGAAGTAGGGATCATTTCTGTGGGCCTCTTCCATAACATTAAGCATTTCGCAAAAGTTTAACCAATAGTAGCTATGGATCAAATCATTGGGCCTGTGAAGGGTCCCATTCCCCACTATCATGTTAAAATCGTGTTCAGCAAAATGCATTTGTGCATTTGTGCCATGAATATTCTAACAGCAGGCAGACACGTAGACAAACTTGCTCCCAGATGCACTAGGCTCAGCCTGACCCAGCTGATCACAGCAAGGCTTCACCCTGGAGCAGGGGGAAGATGAAAGAATGATTTTTACTCCACTTTGCCTCAGATGTTTCAGCACTGGGTTGTTGAACAGAAAGGTACTCGGGTACTTGGATGGCAGACAGCCACAGCCTCATCAGTAGCAGTGAGGTGAAAATTATCACGCTATAATTCAAGCCCTGTCATGCCTCATTGCTTAATTACACAGTTCTGATTACAATGGAATCATTTTTCTATACTATGTCCCAAGCTGACATCACTTTGATTAACAACTCATTTATCTGATTACATAGTAACTCAATAACATTTTGAATTGGAAGGAAACCAGGAAGCCCTTTCATGCCCATTCAGCTTCTTAGCTAGCATGCATATAAGTACTCTGTAATTTCATCTTCTTTATTTATAGCAAGAACAATGCTCTAATGACCTGGAGAGTGGAACAAGGAGTAAGGTACAGAGATCTGAAGATAATAAAAAACCCAAGAGCCGTGAGAGAAAGAGATAGACCCTACAAGGATCTGTTACAGTCCTGCAGCTGGCACCATCTTCGAGCTTAGGTTCCTAATCATGTATTACAGATGGGCTCAGAGGCCTCAGCTATGTCGTAGCGCTATTATGTTCAGCTCTGAGCAGGTCTCTAATTGAGGAGAGTCTGTTTCAAAGAACTTGCAGTCTTAGGCTTTGATTCAGCAAAGAACTGAGGCATTAAGTCTCTGACTTTAGGCTTCATTATCATACCTCCTCTTGCAACACCGACTCTTTCTTTTATGACTCCCAATGTTTCCCATAATGTGTTGTAGTTCACATCTTCAAAGTGCTATAAAATATAAGTAAATTAAGCTTTAAAACTGCCCCAGTGAGATCAGCAGGCAGTTGTTTCATAGACAGAAACTGAGTCACAGGAATATGAAGTGACTTACCCAAGGCCCCATGGTAAATCATTGATAGCAAGTCAAACAGAGAACTGCTAGTTCCTAAATCTTTGCTAGCCCACCACACCTTGCTGTTTATTCTTGATTCACCCATTTGCCTTAAGGTAAGTTCCTACATGTGTAATGGGAATAAGAAGAGAAGAAGACCAATGTTAATGACCACACGTCCTTACCCATGATGGGAAACAAGAGAGAGAACTAGGACACATAGCAACTGCATTTCAGCAGAAAGGTTGCCCATCAGAAAGGGCTGATTGAGACCAGTATTGCACAAAGGTGCACTCATCCCATCAAAATCCCCAGTGGGAGTCAAGGCAGCTGGCATGCCCATTGCTTTCTTTGTTCCTGCTACACTCCAGAGGAGGGCCACAAAAATGATTCAAGGAATGGAACACCTCCCCTGTGAGGACAGGCTGAGAGAGTTGGGGCTGTTCAGCCTGGAGTAGAGAAGGCTCCAGGGAGATCTGATAGCAGCCTTTCAATAACTAAAAGGGGGCTACAAGAAAGAAGGGGACAGACTCTTTAGCAGGGTCTGTTGTGATAGGACTGGGGGAAATGGTTTCAAACTGAGAGAGGCGAGATTTAGCCTGGATATAAGGAAAAAGCTTTTTACTATAAGGGTGGTGAAGCACTGGACCAGGTTGCCCAGAGAGGTGGTGGATGCCCCGTCCCTGGATTCATTCAAGGTCAGGCTGGACAGGGCTCTGAGCAACCTACTCTAGCTGTAGGTGTCCCTGTTCACTGCAGGGGAGTTGGACTAGATGGCCTTTAAAGGTCCCTTCCAACTCTGACAATTCTATGATTCCATGATTCTACAACTTGAGCAGCACCCCAGGGAACAGGTATGCCCATAGTGGAGACTGCCATCCCTGTGGCCCTGAAGGATTGTCATTGCTCCATCTCTCAGCAGCCTCCCACAGAGGCAAGACATCAGCACCAGGCCGGCTTAAACAATTAGAAATCATATATTCCAAAATTGTTTTTTTAAATAAGATCTATGACTTCTTCCATGTAGCAAAGGTGATTTTTCATTTCACTTTGCTTAGAAGAGTTTTGATAGCAAAATTATGTTTTTCTACAATCAGCTCAACAGTTTTAGCTGATTAAAATAGCATTTCAGCTTGTAACATCCTCAGGAAAGGGGCATGTCTGCATCACATGTAGGGTGACATTAACAGCTGCCTGTTACATCGTTCATTGTCAGCTCATGGTTACTACTTCTCCAACCCCTTAAATAACAGCTCTGTTAAATTTCCAAGGCTTTTTCAAAGCCAGCACGTGGTGTACAAATTCTTGCCTGCTCTGCATATAAATAGGCTGGGGGAATTTCATTAGTTTATACCAGCAGGTTGCTCCGAGTTTCCAAGATACAGCTATATTCACTGAGGCTCAAGTCAAGACCTTTGCTGTGTCACGTGCTGCACAGATGCAGATGAAATAAGCCATTTGCTGCCAAAGTTCACAACCTGCGTGACAGATCCGATGCAGCAGGTGTGGCTGTCATGTCAAGAACTATCTTGGGAGTTGTCCAGCTGTTTCCCGGTCCAATGCCTGTTTATTGACCTCCCTGCAGTTAANNNNCAGTGGAAATGAAAGGCTATGACTACATCCGTGGCAGACTGCAGCTCAATTAAACATAAAATGGCAGCTGCACATGAAGCTGCAACAGCTTTTGATAAATTTAGAGGGGCAACAGAAGGGAAATCATCAGCATTTTACCACCAGCACTTTGAGAGCACATGCTGAAACGCGAAAACCAGGACTTCATTAATTTTATTAATGAGTGGCAGGAAGAATCCACAAGAGCAATTCCTAACCTGCTTCAAAGACAAGAAGAATGGATCCCCGCCACAGAGTCCATTGCAGTAACAGTTACTTAGCCATCTCCACCACACAAAGTCATCTGGCTTTGGTTTTCATCCACAGGCCAGCATTCATTATTTGAGAGTCTGGCAAATGTCTCTGGCCAAGACAGATCCAGGTCCAAACCACTCTGGGCAGATTGGGAGTGTGGAGTGAGAACCATTGTTACAGATTTGGGGGTCTGAATGTCATGGGACAAATCCAAATCAGTCACCCATTAAAAGTTCACCCAAATTCAAGCAAATCTGCAGTATCCTGAAGAGCTGAAGCCACTTCATTTGCTCTAGATGTGCTCTGCTTTCTAATGGGGAGTATAACACAAATCACGGCGAAAACACGATTGTGAAAACTGATTGCAGGACGGGTCCTGCTTCACTTCTAGCCCAAGGCATCAATGCTAGGGGAAGACAGCTATAAACAAACTGCACATAATTATTCCATTATTACAGTACATGCCTTCTGCGTGGGTGGGAATTCTTCTCTTCTATCTCTAGCATGTTTCCCTGCATAGCTTCCTCCACCCCCCGTCATCTGTTCAATTAAATAATGCAACCGAAGGACATTACCTCAATGTATTAACAGTGGATGCTAAAGCAGTAGCTGACAATGTTTGAGGAACTTTTAGTCAGGTGTGTATTTGTCTGATTAAAAATAATAACACTCCCACAACCTCCTTACTGCTTTTTTTTTGCCTTTCCAGCTTTACCAGGTGTAAGTTATTTGCATTTTATTATTATTTTTTGAAGAGTAGTAATTAGGAGGGTGTGAACACAGAAGCACACTGCATCTGGCTACAACCTTTGCCAAACTTTGAATCTTCCTTGCATTCCAGGGTTAGGATCGGGGAATTAAGGACTCCTGTAATGTGGTACTGTGGAAATACATATTTCTCAACCAGAGCCTGATTCTTTACTCATTCATCTGGATGTAAATCAGGAGTAACTGCATCAAATCAGCTGAATGCTACAGAGCTAGGATTGCAAGAAGCAGAAACTTTCTTTCTTTTTCTTTTTCTTTCTTTTTTTTTTTTTTCTGTTTCTGGGGAAACAGAATGAGACCTTTTTTGTGGACAGTTTGCATTTGCATACTTATTCCCACATGTGTAGAGTTTTCTTTGTGTGGTTAAGGAAAAGGTATATTAATTGGATGAGAATATACACATTAAATGATGACCAGCAACCTCCCTAGCATATCCTAGTGCTTTCATCAGCAGAAGGACTTGGGTAATCAAATAGGATTTTGATAAGTCTTATTCTTTCAGTTGAAAAATGCACTGGACTAACTCTCTGCTGAAAAAAATTTTCCCAGCTTCTCCATGACACCAGCCTCAGTGGGCCAGGTTAGAGCAGACATCACCAGGCTGTCTCTCAGGAGTACCACTACTGGGTTGTGTAAATATTAATTAGTGAAAAGTCCTAAATGATACCTAGATCAGCAATGTTTCTGTATGTTTTGTCTCAGAAGGTTATGCTCTTCTTACTCCATTTTGACTAACATCACACCTTCCGGGAAGGGACAGGCACCACCTGCACCATATTTGCCAGCCTGTAGTGTATCTCAGCAGACTGACATTTCTTCTATATTAATTGACTCATTAGAGACACTGCCTGGTTTCCAAGCTCTTGAAGTCACACAGGACAATAAACTGATACTATTGTACAATAGCAAGGACATGAGGCAACACCTTGGCTAGAATATCACTCCACTTTTCAGAACTGTTCACCTGTAGGGTTGGTTGGTCATTAACCTCTTCAAAGACTGCATTCCTCTACCAGTTCCCTTCCTATTACAGCCTACATTTTACTAATAACTCCTTAGGTAGTTTAATCACTTCTTCAGCTCCATTTCACCCTACAAGTACTGTCCAACTTGCCGTTGTCCTGGACCAGGTTCTACTGTTTAGAGCAGAGCACTGCAGAGCTAGGATATTGTTCTGTAAATGATGGTCCATCCTCTCTGCTACTACCACAAAGAATGTGAAAAGCAGAGGGCAATGGAAAGACAACCGCCTGACTGTGCTCCTGAAGGACAACTGCACACACTGTATTTCTATATCAACCTCCTTGCCCTAAAAGGAAGAAAACAGTGTTCATACATTTTACTGATCTCTGCAGCCCATAAACATATATTACACTGCTGAAGTAAACAAAAAGTTCAGAGAACATCTGGTTTATCCAGTCCAGCATATTTCTGTGATGTGAAAAGAAAAAGATCTCAATAAAGGGGAGATAGTTGTCCTGCCATATGCACAACTACATTTTTCCATCAAAAGAGCATTGTGTTATAACTAGCCAGTCAGGCTTTGAAATACAGTGTAGGAAAAAAAAAAAAAAAAATCTACTGCTNTTTAGTATTTGCAAGGTGAACTAAAACAGTGGCAAGACTGGACAAGGAGAGTGTGACTCAAGAAAGGCCATGTTTCGGAAGAACTTCGGCATTTTACTATCGCTAAGATCATCAAAATCCCTGCTCAGCTGACAGTCCAGCAGAGGACCCCTCCACAGGCAAATTNTTCTGACACTATCAAATATTTTGATAGCATCTTCGCTAATGCCCAAATCCTGTCTGGGCAGGATTGAACCTAGATATTCTCTCACTCGTCTCCAAGGTTCCAAACCAGTAAGCATATTCTAGGTAGACTCTGTACATGCTCAGCAGTATGTGGCTTCATGGCCAGGCCTCATGTGGAAGACCATTGGTGAGAAGGGTGTTTTATGCTTACCCTCATCCAATTTTAAGCTATACCAAGATGATTCCCCTAAAATAGGGAAAATCTAGGATCATTCTTTTTTCCAGCAACTCAGGAGGTGGAAGAATCTGAAAAAATGTGTCTTGACTCCCAAATGACTGGCCTAGCTCTGAATATCAGGGTCGCAGTGAGAAGATGTGTCCCTCTCCACAGTGGGAAAGTGTTGTGCTGGCATTGTCCTAAAAGAAACGTTCATCATCACTCACAGTCTGCATGAGGATTGTCCTAGAGAAACACATTGCGTTTAAGGGGTCTTACTGTCGGGTTTTCTTTGCAGGCAAATAAGAGCTCCCTGCTCAGTTTGCGGGCT
>VXAV01002919.1:771200-824074 GCA_013399715.1 Alectura lathami
ACTGTGCTAGATATTTAGCATTACCCAAGCTTTGCATGGGAAGGAAGTCTGGGTGCCTAACAAGGCTGGGGATGCCACGAGACAGCAGAGTGCCTGAGAGTTGGGCAATGCAATGTCCATGATCACACAAGGAGTTAGCCCAAAGGACCTCAGAGGTATTTCACAGAGAAACGAAACAGTCTCTGACCATTGCAACACTTGTCATCAGAAACTGCACAGTCAGCTGATTTTCAGAGCAAATTGCTGGTGAATAAAGGCATTGGCATCTTGTGCTCTCTACTGATTGACACATGCTTTGAAACTGTAAGGAAGTCTGGGTGCCTAACAAGGCTGGGGATGCCACGAGACAGCAGAGTGCCTGAGAGTTGGGCAATGCAATGTCCATGATCACACAAGGAGTTAGCCCAAAGGACCTCAGAGGTATTTCACAGAGAANCATGCTTTGAAACTGTAACATTCTCAACACCAGACTAAAAAATTTGTAAATGCTTTATTTTTCCTTTTTCATTTGCCACTGAAGAAAGTACTTTGCTACTTAGAGAAAACTCTCTCAAGAACCATTGTTGGTAGAGTTTGTGAAACAGATAAGAGCTCTTTTCTTTATTTGACAGACTTTTTCAAACTCTCCTTTCCAGTCTACTAACTGTCAGGAAAAGTTGAGAGTGGCCTAGTGCAGTACAACAGGAACTTAGTTCTAGTCCTGGCTCTGAAAGCGATTTACTGCTTGACCTTTGTCTCCATGGGACTCCATTTCCCTCTTCCAACCCTGCCATCTCTTGCTCTTGTTAGACTGAATTCTTCAAGAGAAAGACTTTTTATTAGCATGAAATCTTTTACTTAGTAAAGAAGCAGCCTGATAGGAACTGGAGAGTTTTAATGCTTAAGTGATGCAACTGCCCACCTAGGGGAGTTTAAAGAAGCCAGCTATTAATGGTAAACTAAAACATGGTCTTCAAGCTAAAACTTCTTTCAGCTTTGGAGCAATATCAAGAGACTGGGAAACATTCCTACCATTTTGTTTGTATGTCTTGATTCTCCAGTTCTGGTATGAATGCAGCTAGCAGGAGCTGGATCTCAAGAAGCAGGCCTGTGTACTGCCAAGACATTTTCATGAGATGCCAAGAAGTCAAGAAATTTATGAGCATCTTCTAACATTCACTGGACTGCAAGAGCGGCTTCCTGGGTGCACAAGAAGTCTGCGCTGTCTCAATCTTGAATACACTTTCTGTTAGAAGTGAGTTGCACAAGGTCAGATTTCCTCAGAAAACAGCAGTTTGTTACTGTGGGCTGCAATAAGTTACTACAGCTCTGAGAAACATTCCAGATAAGCAAAATCCTCAGAATTCATTACAGCATCTTTGCTTTCAGCATACGTGACATTGCTGACCACCCTGCTGCATTTTTGGGTCAAGTCTGCATGACAGGCAGCCAGCCCTCATGGGTGCAATTCCTTCACCTTCACTCCACTACCCAAAATTTAAACATCAAGAACTTCTCTGATCACCTTACGTTCACTATATGGGGAGTTAGAAAGAATTTCACCCCAACTCTTTCCTCCCATTGACTTTATACAAAAGATTCACTGTTAATTAGGTGTCTACCCTCTGTTACATGTTTATGCACTCTCAATCACACAAGCAATGATGGCTTAGCCACAAATCCTCAAGACTAAACACTGCAGTTGGAATCAAGGGCATCTCCAGTCTTTTCCCATTCTGGTGCTTGTGGTTACACTGCTCAGCTCAAATGCTTTCACCCAGGGTCATCAGCCTGCATACGCTGAGGTGCCTGCCTTCATACAGAGTATGGCTGACACTTTCAAGAACTAAGCTCCAGTGGGAGATTCAGATTAATGATGGACAATGTTGTTAATAACAATAGCCCTAAAGTGTCCACACAGGCAAAAAGAATGAAACAAACAAACAAAAAAAAAAAAAACAGTTCCCTGCATTTTTCTGCTTCTGGAGTAGCTATACTGCAATGCGATAAGCATTTCTGCAGAAGAAGAATCAAATTTTACGCAGAACCTAGATTTTTGTGACCAATAAGCAGGGCAGTGACATGGCAGACAATCACTCTGTGAATCTAAATATTCAGCAATAAACACAGTTTTCAGCACTGATGAAGATCTTCTAATTACAAGACCTGTCTGCTGCAACACAGATTGCTAGTGAAATATCACCATCTTATACTGGTAAGGCCTGATTTTTAAACACACTGGAGAAGATGGGGAACATGCTGTGAATTTGAAGCATTCAAAAGATATATCCCCCAACATGTTGGGACACACAGCTGCTTGTGAGCACTGGTTATACCAACAAAATTTGAGCTGGCATCTAAATCCAGGTACATAGTAAAATGTTTGTTATACATATTAAAGTCTTTGTTATGGCCAAATTTCTGAGCCATGAGCCAGATATTCAGTAATAAAAATCATCAAAGAGACACTGGTTTTTAAATTGGGAGGGATAAATCTCACAATCCTGTGGAATTTTTTTCCCTGGACGGCACAGGGTACTCTCAGTTTCATGGCAAAAGTGATGATTCAAGTAGAAGATTTGTTAGAAAATTAAGGGGAGCCTAAATATGAATAACATGCAAGTAATTTTGGAACTACAGTATGAGACACATAGGAGAAACACTTAGAAGTAGTAGTAGTCAGATCAACAAATAAGGTCACTGCTCATTTGAACATGGGCTGACAAATATGTTTATATATATATATATGATTTGTGTATTTGAAAGATGAAAAAATCAGCACGATTAACCTATGAATGATAGAAAGTAGGTATATAATACACCAAGTCTTTGTCCTGCCCAGAAAAAGTAACCTTCTGGTGAAATATTGAATGAAGAAATCTTCTTTGTGGTCTTCTACTCCAGCTGAACTTTCCAGTCCAATTTCACCTGTTTCCCAGTATGCTTTCTTCTGGTTTCAGGTCCAAAGATAACCAGTATGTTTCATGACATCGCTTTTTGTGGGCTTTACAGTAGGGATTGGGCAGAGACCTGGGTAAAGAGGCCACGGGAAGTAAAGAAAGATAGAAAGAGTTTATATAAAGGACTTAGCTTGGAAAATGAAAAAGCATCTCATTGATAGTAAAGATGGTGAAGATTAACACTGCCTGTGTTTTTACTGGGGAGAGAAACACCAGGCAAGAACCACTTGTTTTTTCTCTTACCATCGAGGGAGTCTGTCCTGTTGACTGTAGGCATTAAGGAAATGAAAAGCTTTCATGTGCTGTTTAGCTCTGCCATGTCTGATGACACAAAGGAGAAGGATTCCTTTAGCTGCAAGAATTACTAAGTTAAATGGTATGGCCCATTTCAAGAAGTCAGATGAAATCATCTGCCTGACCCTTCTGACCCCAAATATTACAAAACATGCCCTAACTTCCAGATGAAACCGTTAGAATCAGCATCTTTGCAAGTCAAGGCACTTGTAGCATTTCAAAATTAAGGCAGTAACTCTTAAAATACAGTGTTAAGCTTCTTTAGGCCAAACATAAGTTTCATTGCCACCTCATTGGAAGTCTAGGGAGAGAATACATCCCTGGCATTCACACGTCGCTCTTCATCCCCTACTGATGTCAGGATTTTTCAGGCTATAGCATGGTTTCCTGCTTCATAATTTTGTAAACTGTCTGAAACTTCCAGACCACTGCAAAACCTGATATTGTTTACTCTCATTCATTAGAAGACATGTTTGCATTCAGAACTCTTTGAATGAAGTTTTCCTTCACTTAACACTTTTACTCCATATACTTTTAAACTTGCGGGGCTGGGGCAGGAAGCACCAGAAACTCCCCAGGATTAGACTGTGGGCTGTACGTGCTGGCAGTGATCCTGCAAGGCCCTTAACCACATGCTTAACTCAGCGCACAGGTATGTCTTCACTGACTTTGCTGGGACAGGTATGCTGGGTATGCAACATCTTAGAGGACAAAGCTCTTCACACAGCAGTTCTCAAGCACTTCCCTGTTATAATACAGTTTCTCTCATTCTCATGACTCTAAATATTAAACCAAACAGTTTAGTATCTGTTGAGTCATGATGCTGCTTGTAATCCACTTGGGGCATGACCTCTAGGCCCAGAAGAACTGCTCTAGAGCCCTGCAAGCACACAACGAGTTTCTGTGGTGATTATATGTCAGTATGTGACCACTACACAAGTAAGGAAACCTCCCCTCTCTCATTATGGAGGCTCTTTTGGGCATTGGTCCAGCCCTGCCAAGTCCTTTATCTTCCCATGTAGTTAGTAATCAGTTCATATCTACCTCGCCCAAATTTACTCTGGTAGCTGAGCACCATCTCAATGAGGTGAGCTGCCTTTTTTGCATTTTGTATTCCCCTTCCTAATTGGAGCCTTTAGGCATCAGATCATGTTTGTGCAAGACACTGTAACAGAGCTCCAATAATTCAAGTTCTAGTTAATTCAGGCAGTAGGGTGCCTTGATATCATCTGTTGCATCTGAGATGAATTGGTTGTTGCAAACCTGAAACACTCCTCAGCATTTCAGATGAGTTTTCAGTACCATTTTAGATCACTGAAACATAATCTGACGTACCTAGTACAGTTCCAGTTTCAATCTATGACTCTAGGCATGATCATAATATTAACTAAGATGTTAGGTGGTTTTCAAATTTTTCATCCTTTGTCTCTTGTTATGTTTACTAGACCTCTGCAGAAAAGAAAATCTTTCTGTTCAGTGTTTATCAGCCTTTTGTTGTGTTCATACAGCTTCTGCTCTGAAACTACAGCTTCCATGTAATGGAAATGGTTTTACCTGCTGGGTGTTGGGGAGCCAATAATCAGACATCCCATACCAGGACACTAATAGCAGGAAATTAACACAATGGAAAATGACATTTTAAATGACTGTATAACTGTTAGTGGTAGAGGAGGGCTTCTGGAACCAATAAAATCACTCTGCTACCATAAAGATGTTCAAAAATTATAAATCAGTCCACAAAGGAAATTTTAACCCTCCATTCATGAAACTAGAAGCTGGAAAAAGAAATCTTAATGCTTACAAACATATTCCATGTCATATTTTTACCCTCATTTTCCACATGAACAAGCATTGCCTTAAAAAAATCACAGTATGTGTTTCAATTGCATAAGTGCCTAGAAGCTGCACCCTCCCCAGTGCAGTCCTTGAGGCTCCCTCCACACTGGGTGGTGAGGCAGACTCCTCAAATACAACTCAATCCCATCCTAAGCAAAGTGGGTTTTGTCACCTGATACTTTTTGCTTCCCCTTTAATTGTGTTGCCTTGTTCTTTTATAGCTCAAGAGGGTAAACAGGAACACCCCCCAGACTTTCCCTATCCCATTCATTAATTTGTATAGCTCTTAGTCATCTGCTCTCTAACAAAGTAGTCCTATTCTTTTCAGTTTCTTCCTGAGGGAAGTTTGTCTGTGCTTAATTATTTTTGTTGCCTGTTCTCAATCCCCCCTGTGTTTCTGCTGTCTCCTTTGTCAGGGCAAACTGCAGTTGGTAGTCCTGACTGTAGGGCTGACAATTCACACTGACAATTCACACTATGCTGACTAGTTATGCAAGACATTCAAGTTAGGGGAAGAGAAACTCCACATATCTTGTGTAACTAACCAAAACCATGCAAATTACTACTGAATATGCAACTAGGACTGCTCTGCTTCCTGCAGTGAAAATAAATTAAGGGATGGGAGCTTCTAGTAGGATTTTGTGTGTCCTGTTTCCAAGCCAAGACAAGCCAGGGCTGTGGGAAGGAGCAGAGAACGTTGCCTTACTCTCTACATCCCCTGACCAGTGTCCCGGTTGACACCTTAGGATTCAGGCCCCCCACCCCATAGCATCCCCATTCCCACATCCCCTTTCCCCCCAGTCTCCCAGAGTCTGCACCAGAGCAGCCCCACCACCCTCAGCAACCAACCCCAGAAAAGCCGCACTGCCAGACACCCCTCTCTCCTTGCACATCCCCTCTCAAACCACCCCAATGGCTTGGGCTGGAGGGCTCAGACAGGCTGCACTTCCATGGGAGGATGTTGCCCCAAAGTCACATGTGCCCTGGGGAAGGCAACAACTGGGGCTGACAGGGCTGGTCACTATCACTGAGCACAAGTCTGGTCTCCTCTTCCCATACAAAAAAAAAGTTTCAGTTCTTGATCTGAAAAGTACAATTAGGACATCAGTCACACTTCTCAAAAAATCGTCTTCAATGGCACCTTGGAAAAGGTGGAGAGGACACATTTGATGAAAAGCAAGAGCTGATGAAGCCCTCAAAACTGGGGTTTACTCTCTTTTTTGTTTGTTTTTGCCTCCTTTTCTAAAAGTAGCTGTGAGTTATTCTCTGACGGGAAGGCAAATACAATGCTCCATCCTTCTGCTGAGGCCATACACAGGCAGAAAGCACAAGCTGTTCATGAAAGATCATCAGCCCTTGAGTGACTTGTGGGGAAAAAATGCAAGTGATTTTCAGCAGCGAGGCAGGCAGTCTCGGGTGTTGGTTACTGGCACCCGCAGCGAAATGGCCACGAGAAGGGAAGCTTTTCTGTGAACCAGTGACAGGCTGGTGTGTCCCACATAGGCTGTTTAAATAACACAGTATTGACTCTGCTCCTCGACTGGGCATCTTAGGTAAGAGTGAATTGTGAAATCCCCAACCCAGTATTACCATCTGACATTTGCTTTTGAAGAAGTTACCACAGAAACCTCAAAAGCAGGTTTCAGTGATACACACGTAGGGCTCTGGCCCCGCACTGGCCTCGCGCATTTCATCCCTCCCAGGGCCCCAGAGCTCCATGGAGTCCTTGTTCCCAAAGGCTGAAATGCCTCCTCCCTCCAAAAATCCTGGTGGGTCACAGAGAGACCACATGCCCCTCGCAAGGCACAGGGGGAAGTTGGTCTGAGAAAAGAGCTGGCTGAATGCATGCAAGCACCGCCACGCAAGTTTACAAACCCCGGCTGATGAATAGGAATGTCTGGGGATGGCCGTAGGGGTTCCCATCTTCACCTCCGAGCCCTGCCCCTGCTTCAAGACACCTCATCTGCTTGTGTTGCAGGAACTGAACCACCGCAAATTACAGCTGGGCGTATTAAAGACAGCCCAGGCCGGTGCCAGCTTTTCTATTAATATTACTGGTCTGCAAACTGTGCTGGTTCAACAGCTGCCTCCCAAGCAGCTGAGCCACCTTCGCAGCATGAATGAATACTTCCAAGAGAGAGGTGGGGCAGACAGCCAGCAGCAGGAATCACTGCAGCCATCTCCAGGTATGTCATCCCTGCCCGTGAATCAGAGGCCTTACAAAGTGGATCTGAGGCAGGAGGTAAAATATTACACATAGCTCTAATAGCTCTGGTTGTTGTGTTTTTTTGAGACTCATGATGTATGGCATTCCCCCATGGCACTGACTAAATCCATGACTGCATGCTTTCTAAGAAGCTTAGGAAGTGTTTGTATAAAATTAGTATTAACAAGTTTCACTATTATTAAATGGAAAATTAAAGCTTTCAACACTAAGCTATTCAAGGTGGTTGCTACACAAATGCTCTGTAATGCCCTCATCAACAATAACCATCATTAAGGCTGCTCCTTAAAAGCTGGGGAAAAATGCATAATCTCTTGTATTATAATCCACTTTCCTAGAGCAGCCATGAATTTAAAAATCTATTAAGAATGGTGTGTACAGGAAGCAATTTCCTGCAAGATCACAGAACTGCTCAGCCATAAATAGAGCAAACCTTATCAGTTCAGTTGCAAAGGATAATCAGACATATCCTGCCCTGGATTCAAAGGACCAATTTCTCTGTTTGCCTGACTTCACTCTCCATGTTATAGTTTGTTGTTCCAATGTGCCAAGATATTTAAGGAAACCATGAAGGATGTTTCCCTTGCACAACTTCCCATTCATTTTAAAAATCATGCATCTTACTGTCTCCCATTTTCATATTTTTTTGAGATCCACAGCATTTGCAGACTTCAGATCCATTGCACTGTCCTTAGCCAGGCAAACACAAACTCTCCCTCCTGGACCTGCTATGACAAACCAAAGGAAAAAGCTAATACCATTGCCAGCAGGGCCAAGTTCTGCCACTGGAATTAGAAGCAGCAGCTGCTGCTGCGTCAGTCTCCAAAAGCTGTCCACGTGCAAGACAAGATAAAGGGGGAAAAGGTACCCCAGGGCTGCACTGAGACAGCAAGCTGCCAGGCAGACAGGAAGGGAAGGGAAGGACAAAGACCACCAAATCATGAAGTTATGATTCTAGATTCAGATTTCTGATTCAAGAGAAATCTCTCATGTACCAGAATAATGCCTCACCATCGTGTGCAATATTCACTAGTCACCTTCCAGACAACAAGTTTTCTCCAAACGAATTTTATAGGAGGCCTGATTTTAGCTGTCTTCCAAGGATACCATTGAATCCATCTGTGTAGTCAAACATATCCAAACATGAGAATCCTGTTGAGCACCACCGCAAGCAGAGGCTGTGACACACCCCATATGTCAGCCCTTGGGCACTTCTGCATACATTCACCTGCAGAAACTGAGGAATTAGGGCTTTTCCACATCCACAGCATTTCCCTCTCCCCCTACTCATTACAAAGCATTTTTCATGGCCTAGATTTTGCCATCAAATATCTTAGTGTCAACCTACTGGTGGTGGAACACGGTCTGTTCTTTCATAAAGGAGATTTAAGTAAATCTCCTATGTGAACACACCAGGCTCAGCAAGCAGGAAAAATCGGATTTTCAAGAGATCTCGCTGTTGTTTTCATTAAAATTAGCAGCAAATCTCCCATTGAACTTAAGGGGAACACTGCAGCCAGTGCTAAGCTACTTTAAAAACCCTGTCTCTATTGACAAAAATCTACAGTCTTACTCCAAAAAAAACTCAATTCCATGCAAGGGGCTCAAAAGTACCAGACTATGAAAAATACATAATTAGCTCATAGGATAATCAGCTCTTCAAAGTCATGCTTATTTGTTTCCTTGGAAATGAAAAACAGACAGAAGAAAAAGTCATCAAGCTCATGAAAGTGTTCTCTCTATAGCTACATGAAAAAGATCTGAGAATTTAAGCAAACGATGAGCGCTCAGTAATAATCCCTTCAAAGTGTGCCCTCTATGCCAATGTCCCTGATTGTGATAGTCAAAGGAATAATAAAATTATACAGGCTGAATTTAACCCCTGGGTAGAAGGATTCAGGTGGTGCCTGCATGATGATAATTCTTTACACAGAGGTCAAATTCAAAATGCTATAAAAGTGCCAACCAAGTAATGCTAAGGGTGGTAGGAAATCCTGCCAATGTGTTTAAAACATATTGTTGATGCTTTCTGTCTGTTTATTTGTTTTTCATAGATTTCTCTTTTCCTTTTCGGAGTGTAAAACTGAGAGAATTGGGCAGTTTGGAGGACTAGAGCTTTAGTCCACCAGATTTAAGCCAGCAAAATCCCCTACTTTCCCAGGGACATAGAATCATAGAATCAGTGAATGGTTTGGAAGGGACCTTAAAGATCATCTAGTTCCAACTCCAACCCCTGCCCACGGCAGGGACACCTCCCACTAGACCGCATTGCTCAGAGCCCCAGCAAGCCTGAACACTTCCAGGGAGGGGGCACCCACAAACTTTCTGGGCATATAATCTGATAACTGCATAGTGATCCCCAAGAAATTAGTTGGTGGGAGCATTTGGGGGCAGATTCATGGAAAACCAGTGTCTCACTGCAGGGTTTGAAAGCAGTCAGAGTATGACATTCCACTATAGGCACCATTGAGATTAATGTATTCTTGTTTAGAACTGTATTTCTCTTCTCATTTCCACATCTTAAAGAACTGATACCATGACATCCCATCTCAGGCACGCTGGCACAAAAGCTTTCACGAAACTATTCTTGTCTGGATTTTTTTCTGTATGACAGGCATAAACTGAGCCCATTTAAAAAAAGCAAGCCACCTTCTGTTATTTTACTAATTGGTTACATTCTCAGATTCTCTGGTGATAAAAGAATATGGTGCTTTTGGTTGGGTATGAGCATTTTCAACTCAATTGGCAAAAAAAAAAAAGAAAGTTAAAAACATATACCTAATTTTTAATATTTTCAGCCCAATCTAGTGTAGAGAAAAAAAAATCCCGCAGAGGATAAGCTCCCAAATAAGCTTTCCTCTCTTCATGCATGTGTAAGTGGCTACCTCCCGATACCCCTAACCATAACCTGACCCAAGAATTGGACACACCTACCATTCTACCTGGCATTACATCAAGTCATTCCCAAACTGCTTCTTTGGCAAATGTTTTCTTTCCTTAGAAAAAAAAAAAAAAGAGAGAGAGAGAAGCTGCCCACTTTCATAGTCCTATGTCTTCCCAGAAAGTCTAGCAGCAGCAAAATGTCCCAGCTTCCCTCTGGCAACTGCGACTCCCAAGTCTCCTTCGCACGAAAAGGCCACACGCTGCAACAGAAAGCCCAATGTCACTTGCTCTCAAAGGGTCGTTTATTGCCTGCATCTCAGAAGAAGTTCCTGCAGTGCATTTGTCAGAGAAACACTTCCTTCAGCCCTTCTGATGCCTTTGCTCAGTCAGCCTGGAGGTCTGTGTGGCATATTAAGTAAGACTACAGCATAAGCTCCCACCCAAAAATCGCTCTAGGAAAGTAAAATTAAACTCCCCAGCCACCCCTGCCATCTCTGGCACACAGCTCAAGAGGCTGTTAGGAATGTGAAGTCACAAGCACCTTTATGTTCGATGGGAAAACAATAGCAAGACATCTGATAGTCCTCCATATGTTTATGGAGATGAAAATAAGCAAGACTAATCTGTGCACCAGGAATTCAGTCCACCCTCTTATCCAGTCCTTCTCATCAAAGGGTTGACTCGGGGAAGCCTGGCACTTGCGCCTTTTCTCTGGCTTCCCTGAGAGTCCCAAGGGCAGTGACCCTCCCCATCTCCCCTCCACGCCCAGACCCTCCGCAGGGCCCCAGCTCTGCGCGGAGCCCACCGCGCCCTGCCGTGCGCCCTGCCCGGCCTGCGGCTCCGGCTGCGGCGAGCCAGCTCCGCACTGCCACCATGTGACCGGCCCTGCTCCTCACTCCCAGCAATGCGACCCGAGCTCCAAACGGGATGGTTTCACCCGGAACGGTGGGGCAGGTAGCTCAGCCTTGCCCTTCCAGGTAGTGCTCTGAGCACTGCCTGCTCTATGGGAATTGCTTCCTGGCCCCATGGACACCCCAGTGCTGCAGGGACCACACACAGCAGCAAGATGGAGAACATGCCACCCTGAGACGCCCTGTAACCTGCTGATTGGGACAACCGTGTGGGAGACGCAGGTTCTGGCCTTTCTGGTAGAGAAAGGGTTGGAGCTCACGTCGCATGTTCTGGCTGAGTGTTTTAACCACAGGAGAGTCTGGATGCAGCTTTTAAGGGAAGTTCTGGTTTTGTATGTGTGCTCTGGGATGCCTTTTGGCTCAGACCCTAGGGGAAAAAAATTGGCAGGTGGGACTTTGGATCATGCAGGGCTGTAGGCACTGCTCAACCCAATGCAAAGCAGAGGCAGATGTGAAGCAGACATGCCTAGAAGCAGAAATATTAGAGACTAACAAAACTTTGTTGGCAAAAACCTGATGTCTACGAGCTTTGTGTACCTCTTAGTTGTTGGAAATGAGTAGATGAGTCTGAGTTTACTCTTCTCTGAGGATGAGACTTCAATGCTGAAGTCCTGTGAATTCAGTGTGACTGTAATTAAATGGCTGGTGTACTAAGAGCCCAATCTGTGAGACTCACGTTCCTATCCCTGCTCCAGTGTTTATAATGTAAAGCAGAAGCCCATCATCCAGAGGGCTTCATAATAGTAATGATTCATAAAGTCCCAACGGTCACAGAGTTGTATGCATACCCTAGTGCTCTACATCAGCAAAAACCAGATTTGAGCCCTGGCCGCCTACACACCATAAGGGCTCCCCAACACTCTCATCCTCCCCAAATGTGAAGGATCTGGTCAGGGCTTCTGTTTTCAGAGTCAGTCTAGATTCTCAGAGTAAGACAGGTGGAAGTACACCTACCTTGTGAATCTCATTAACAAAGTAAAAAAAAAATCACAACCTGCTTTCACCAGAGTTGTCCAGAGATGCACATGTAGAAGTAATGGAGCAATGGAGACATTCCTGGCAGAAATGCCAATGCCCACAAACAATAAATGAGAGAGGTTTTGAGTGCCTATGTTGGCAATTAGGTGTTTAAATCCTTCATTCAAGCATATCTCCATCCCTCTAGATCATGTGGGCCTTAGGTGAAATTCTGCTTAAAGCAGCTCAACACCTTTCTGCACTACCCGTGTTTGTGAAGTAGAAGCAATGTTGATATTGCTGTCTCCACACATCACTTTTGCAAGCAATGGAACTGACTACAGATGAAATCATTAAAAAAGGTGAGTAAACTATTATGTCCATTAAATGCGTAGATATAAATGTTAGCAGTCAGATAGGACAATTAGATTCAAGGCATCATTATATTCTACACTTCAGACACAAACAAGTGCTGGATCCTGCCTGGAAAAGGTAACAAGATGAAATGAAAAGTGGTTATTGGGTTGAGGGCTGCTGTTCCCTAACATATTACACAATTATCTTTCCTGGGACATTGTAATTAACCCCACAGTCTTGCTCACCAGGACAGAGCTGAGGGCCATCACCACAGAATCATGGAGATCATAACTTGTGCTATACTCCCTGGAACTTGAGGGCATTTTTTTTCCTAAGTATTAGACATTGGCCTAGGCTTCCTGACAAAATCCTGCAGATTTGGAGCCAAAACACTGGGACCAGCAGTGCTTTCAGAAATGCCCAATAAAGTGTTCAGCTATTAGTGTGCTTCTGTTCTTCTTAAAGTGATATGGATGTTGGAGCAGAGGTAGGAAGTAGTAAAAATACAGTGTCCTTGCCTTAAGTCTTTATTACATCTCCTAAGATGCTGTTCAGCCATGGCAAATAAGCTCCAGAGATACAATCCCAATAGATGGGCAGACCAATAAGTAAACGTGACATCTGGGTGAGAAGATTCTTGCACCGTGGGATGGTAAAGAGCAGGCTATGTTTTGAAAGCAGACCTCTGACACAGGCTCTTGCATTTCATCTTGCTGTCACACTGTTACCACACCACATCACACTGTGTGACATAACGTCAGTTACAACCCTGTTGTAACCTGCTTTAGTATGCGTCATGGGAAGGCAACCTGCTGCTTGATGCTTGCAAGGGTGCTTCAGGAAAAAAAGCAATCCTGCTACTCCCCCACACCCAGAAGTGTATCAGAAGCAAAGCTGAACATAAAGAGGTACTCTCTTCCTGCCCATCTATAATCAGCTCCAGGCAGTCATCACTTGTCACCTTGAACATTTCAGAAATTCCAGTACATGGTGATATAAAGCTGCTGAAATGGAGTAACGTCCCATGAAGAAAGAGGCTGCCTGTTGAAACCCACTATTTCACATTCAAGTAGGAGGTGGTGTGATAGAGCACACCGCAGCAGAGTCCTGACAGCATACATCAGTGAGGACAAATGAACTTTTCAGTGCTAGCCCAAGGCACTTCAGTTTCTTTCGCTGAAGTCTCTCCTCTAACCCTTGCAGTTTTCATGGTGGTGATATCATTCTGGAAGTGATTCCTAGGAACTAGTCAGAATCTGAGAGCATCGCACTTTTCTTTTTACTTCATTCCCCAGGAATTATCACTTGCATCAATTTGTGGATGTCCCCGCAGATGACATTTAACCAAGAGCTCTCCTGATTTATCCTGTCCCCAGGGGATTTCTAACCTATGTGGACTACATCTGTGGATAATGAAATACACTGTCATACCACAAATTAAACACATTAAACTAAATGACGCTCCCTCGTGCTTTCCCATTTTATGAACTTCTAGGCTTGTATCATTGTCCCTGATATGTTCAATACCACAGACTCACCTTATATTCAGAGAAATAAATTTGTTGATGCAGCTCAATAAAAAGCATTTTAGAAAGCCTCTTTTTATATTCTTCAAGCAGATCATTCATCCCTGGGTGCCAGGTCAGCAAAATGGTGAGATACCCTTTTGCACCTTGATGTAGAATTGGATTTCATGCACCAGGAGAAATTTACTTCCCCAACAAACAGAATTTAATAGTGAGCTGTGCAGGCAAAGAAGGAATTTGCTTCTCAACACTCCAAAAACAAAGTTTTTTTTTGTCAACAAGAGGAATTATGGAGAAAATGCCCCTTTGAGCACTGTTAGGTAAAGACCCCCGTGGTGCTCTGTGGTGCCACTAAAGGCTTCAGCGTAGACAGGCAGAGTGAGGTGCAGCTATAGGTCAAATTCCCCCACCCCCACTGCACTGAAATGCACGGGGTTCCACCTTGCGAAGTTACAAGTCTTCCAGTCTTTGTGTTCTTTCACTCCTGCTCTCCTGCTGAATTTCCTCAGCAGACCATTCCGGGCAACCACGACAGGGCCACTTGCAGCCTCTCTGGGTCTTTGCCTTGAGCAGCACATGGGGAGCCGCACAAAGCCGGCAAATCCCCAGGTGCTTTTGTCAGGTGGTGAGAGCCGTCAGTGCACCACGAGAGGCATTTCATGGCATGCAGGAGCAGCCCAGCGTGACATCAGTGTGAGTGGTATGGGGAGGAGAGACGTTTACCCGCTGTGTACGCAGCAGCCATGGCGGTGAATGGCTGCAGGCGGTATGATTAATGAGAGCTGGGATGTGCAACTGTCTTGATGAGAGAAGCAGCCTGGATTGCTGCACGGGTTACCAGGTGTGTATTTGCAGCG
The DNA here is from genome assembly GCA_013399715.1 of Alectura lathami. NCBI lineage: Eukaryota > Metazoa > Chordata > Aves > Galliformes > Megapodiidae > Alectura > Alectura lathami. The sequence continues at coordinate 785,985 of VXAV01002919.1, forward strand.
AGAAAGGGCAGTGGTAAATGTTTTCAGGGACAGATGAACAGGACCACGGCCTGTAGGGATGCAGGGCTGCTGCAGCCGTGGGGCAGGCAATGGAGGAGAAGCGAGCTGCGTGCTACAGCTGGCATTCGGGGGAGAGAGGCTGGGCAGAGGCAGTGTGTCTCCACACTGACACCTTCCTCAGCTTTGGGGCTGTGATGACAGCAGCCAGAACTGCTCTGTGGGCTACTGCTGCCATCACAGCTGGCATGCCAGCTACTTTGGGCTGAAGGTGCGAGGTGAGGGGTGGGAGGGCCCGGGAGGGCCCGTGGCACTCGGCCCACAAGATCTGACTGGTGTACACCAGTGGCAGGCATGGGACAGTGACACAGCCGCTGGAGCCAAATGGCCACCTACCCTCAGGAGCGGGCCCGAGACCTGCAAAGAGCAAAAACGCTGGCTCCTGGCAGGTGGCCTGCCCTCCTCGTGCTGTGATCTTGTCGGATCTCGTCGGAGAAAATGGCTGAGTGCCTCGGCCAGCTGCCAGGCAGGACAACAAAGGTTAGCGCAGGCCATTCACTGGTGCTGCCAGACAGCCCTCCCTCCCCACAGGCACCCGCCTGCTGCCTGGCAGCACCCCACTCTCTCAGGCATGGCCACTGCAGGCCTCCGCTTCCCAGTGACCCCCTGACACCATTTTTAAGGGCTCGAGTTTTAATCCCAGCTCCAGTGTAAATCCCTTCTGGCTGACTCAGTCCAAGTGGCCAGCTCCCCAGCTTGCACCTTTGACAGGCCATTCTATTCCTCAGCAGCCTTAGTGTGACATCTTACCCAGCTTTCAGAGACAGAAAGCCACAGAGGACAGACTTGAAGAGATTTGCAGCCTCTCTTTGAAGGGAATTTAAAATGCTGAGGTCCCTTCAAACCTGCAGAAATGAAAATATTTCGAGCAGATACACAGATGGTCAGAGGGCTCATGGCTGGAGAAATTTTATGGAATGGGCATACCATGTCAGACACTGCATCAATACATATCAATGCACAGACAGTCTCAGAGCCCCAGCTCTCTAATCCAGAAGCTGATGTTTTATTCACTGTATGTCCAATGCTTTGAGACTGGTACAGTTACATATTACAGTAAATATATATGCACATCTATATTGCACTGTCGTTATCATATTTCTGCTTCATACATAAGACATAAAATATTTTCTGTTCCCTCTGGCTATACATGTACCTCTTAAAAGCAGAATATTTTACAACGTAGTACAGTATTTTCACAAAAAGTTGTACATTAGTAATAAAATATCCAACTCCAATTTATATTCCAGCATCTTTTGCTTCTGGCTGAGGAAGCATGCATGCAGTGCCTGTACAGCCTCTTAAATTCTATAAACACAACTATACATCTTCTGTAGAAAAAAAAAAAGGCAATGTTGTGATTTATGGTTAACTCTCTCTGTTAATCCTAATAACAGGGTTAGGAGAAGCAATTTGCAATCTGGTTTAACCTTCAGATTTAAGGATCCTCAGAGGGTTTCCTTCTGCTACTCTTCAACAGAAAAGCAAACAGGCAGTAAAAGAGAAGCAGCACACTTGGCCATCCAGAGCCAGAGCTGCCAGATGAAAAACAGGAAACCAATCCGGTTTAAGTGCAACAGCAAACTGTAAATATGCATCTCGATGGAAACACGCTCTCCATCTGCAATGTTCTTAGCATACACCCTTATGCTTCACAAACGCCTGGAGGAGGACAGCGACATTGTAAAACTGTCCCCAAGCAACCTCATCTTCTGAGCTGCAGTCTGGCAGCTATATAAATGGCACAAGAATGACATTCCTCCATCCCTCACCACTGAGTCACTGATTCCCACCTTTTAGCTGGGGAATAGACACATGCTCTCTCCTGAACCTGTACTTAATGAGCCCTGACCCCATTAATACTTGCACAAACCTTACAGTAACATGGAAGGGACTGAATGTAGCCTTTGCATGAAAGCGAGTCTCCACACCTGTCTGTCCCAGTCAATGTCATTTCTGCTTCCCAGTCCCCATTATTTACTAGCCCCACGCCTGCTTCTTGCTGCATGAGCTAGACTCCCTGGCTGGAGTCCGTCTCCATAATGCGCTGCAGTCATCAAATTGCCATGATGCATCCCGGTAGTGTAGACAGTATGGAGACTATGGTGTGGTAAGTAAGGGCAATGTAATGTGGCCACAGGGCCAAGAGGCCCAAGAGGAGCTGAGACTGGAAGCACAGGAAGCCTTCTCCATGAGGCATTAGAGATACTCATGCAGCCACACTGATTAATATTGCCTCTCCCAAAATGAAGTATGCCATCTCAAGGTCAATGTGAACAAAAAGTCGCACCAGGGTAAAACTCCCAGTTTGTTCAGACTGAAGGAAGGAAAATGGAGTGCAGAGTGCAAAGCAGTAATAACAGTAGAGATTACAGAGGAACTTGAAAGGGATTACTGTCTGCCATAATGTAGTAAAGAGGACAGCTTTTTCTTTCCCTTTTCCTGTTTTAATTCGTTCTGAAGAAATAGCCAAGGTTGATAGCTCTACAGATGGGCAGCAAACAATGAACTGATCTCAGTTCAGGAAGAAGTTCCCGTTACAGATGGCAGCACATGCAGACGGAAGAAAGTTCAAATGCTTCTGCAGGAAAATGAGACAACCAGTACATGGACTACGGCATTTGCCTCAAATAGGAGCCTCTAAGGGTTATAGCTGGCCTTGAAGGCAAGAGGAAGACAAATCATATACTGACAAAGGAAGGAAGGGACTAACAGAGCAGGTGGGGATTTGGACATGTTTTTGCCTCTAGAATTCTGGCAGTGACATTCTTTATGGTCTGTGGGGTGAGGTATTTTTCAGGAAGTCCAAACTATTGCTTGCAGGAGATTTGTTTCTGTGAGTGCTGTGGTTTCACTACACCTCTGTAGATCAAGCCCCATCATGCTTTTGAGTGACACCAGCTCACGGCGATGTCTAAATGCAGCGGTTATTATTAGCACCCATGCACTGTGGATGCACGAGCTTTAACCACTCCGGCCCAGCCTTTGGGAAGAAACAGCCTGTGTTTAGCTGTGTGCATTTGCAATGATTCATGAGATTGTCTGCAATCGCTGTAAAAATAGCACTTACGCAATCCAGGAGCTACTACTGAAATCCTGACATTATTGGGTCTTCCCCTCTTAGTCACACTCATTTCAATTAATTTCCATGCCACCAAGAGAACTTCATACAGAAAAGGCATAAACCTGAAAGCGGAACTGGGGGCGTTAGGAAATGCAGCGAAAGGGGATGATCATTTCTTTGCAATTGTGATGAGGAAAGATTGCAGCTGTTAATTCCTCTGTAGAAGTGAAATGTGCAAACTCAACGAAAAAGGGGAGACAAATCTGAAAGAGCTCTGTTTTTTGTTTTTTTTTTTTTTTTTTTTTTTTTTTTGTTTTTGTTTTTGTTTTTTTTGTATTTTGCCGAACTGTTTGTCTTTACTTTTAAACTGAACAGCTAAGACACGGATGGAAGGTATGAAGGAACATATCATTTTCCACCCATTTTCTACCAGCGTTATGGCTTCTTTCTTCATATCCATCTCGGCCCAGCTCTGCAGTTTTTACTGCACCTGCTGTCTAGTGTGTGTTGTCTCTGCAGCACCCTGAGGAGGACCATCTGAGGGATGGCTCACAGCACACATGAGCACATGGGGTTTAGCCCACCTCAGCAACCTGCCAGAGCTGTGGTTCATTCACAGGGCTCTTTTCCCCCACACCCGGGGAGCTTTCCTGGCCCAAGCCCTGTGCATCCACCACACAACCTCAATCAAATGCAGACAGAGGAGACCTGTGGGTCTGGACAGGGACAAGAACATCTTCCAGCGTTAACAGCTATCCTTAAAAACATTCAGGTAGAATCTGTAGGGCCAAATGAGAAACCCCTTTCCTATTTTGGCAAAGAAGCTACCACTACTGCTAGATCTGTTAGACCCATAGGGGCTGTTTGGTCCAGGCTGCTCCCTGGTCTGAGGAGCATACAGGGAAACCCACAGGCTGTCCCATCAGAACTGGGAAATCATTGTCACCAGAACTGTGAGGGTTCCTGTTCACTCCCATATTACCTTGATGATGTATTGTTACATATTCATAGAGTTACCCTGGAATGAAAGTTGAGTCTCAGCACTACAGATTAGACCAGATTTGTTCCTGATTTCTTTCAAGTCATGTGAAATTCAAACAAAACTAGTAGAGCTTTTCTGAACTGTTCTTTGAGAAAGTGCCCATTGCCTAGGAAAGGAGGGGAATGAGGGGAATGACATTTTTGTATAGAGAAGCACCATATGAAGGCCTTCAGAAAGTTCTTGCCATAAAGTTTGTCATGCTTGGGAAAAAAAATAATAATAAAAATAATAATAAAGACAAATTGCTTTATAGAAATCAGGCCTGAAGGAATACTACTGAACTTGGTATTCACAGGTGTGCAAAATGGGATTGAAAAACAAGCGGATGTAGCTGGACCAGTTTATACAACACTGTGTGGTACATAATCTGAGTTTGGATCCCTCCATAATACACCTCCATTGGTGGCAATGATCTAACATCTGCTTGAATCTCATTGCACTCCTGCTGAGGTTGCAAATCATTTCTTTTCCTTCTCACTATGGGATTCTTCCTAATCCACCATCCTGGCAGAGAAATGGGATTTCAAATCTCAAGGTGATCAACACAAATTAAAGCAATGTTGGCTTCTCAGTTGGTTAAAAACAACTTGTCGTTCACTAGGCCACCAGTTTGCCTCTTCAGGGCTACATGGTAGAGGATGCAAAGAGTCAGATAACCTTTGTAGAATACTATGTCATAGAAATCCAACATGTTTCCTCAACACACTGGAAGCTCTTCACCTGTAACACTGAGATACCTGTTAGGCCTCCAGGTGTTATGAAAAGGAGCACTCAGAGAGCTGCAGTCAGGGCAGAGCATGGAGTTGAAATGAAAAGAGACTCTTAGGGCCATCACATCAGCCGGGGCACTTTTTACATGAGCGGTGTTTCAAGACAATTTACAAGATTAGATGACAGTCTCTCAGAGTGTATGACCAGGCAGCATAAAAAGAATAGCCCATGGATGTCAGGAACCTGTCTGAAACAATGAGAAACCACAGAGAGAACTCAGCTGTGAAAGAGGTAGGCAGGTCACGGAAAAAAATCCTCTTTTCTAGCGTTTCCTATCCTTTCTAGAAATGTGATGCAACGTAATGGACGTTGCTGTAACTTAGCTCCAAAACACATATTTGCTTATTCTCTGCAGAACACCAATGAGAGATGTAGCAGGTCAACACTCTTCATAGTCTGCTCTCTCTGTCTCCTGATACTGAAACAGAGAGATGTCCTCCAAAGAGATGTCCCCTATACCCATTAAATTTAGTCTCTAAGCCAACAGAGGTGGTGATTTGCATATAGACAGCTTTCCACTGGAAAACAGCCCTTTCTTTTGGAGCAGAGAGCAGCCCTCAGATGGTAATTAGTGATGCATGTTTTCTGTGGCCAGCCAGCACTCAATGCAATGGAGCCATACAGGCACCACTATTCAGAGGTCACGTCTTTCTCTCTTACAACTGGAATTCAGTGGCAAGCTCCCCAGTCTGAGTAATTCTTTTAAAATAAAAAGCCTCGGGATTGAAGAAGAAAGAAGAGAAGAGCAAGAAAAACAGGAAGGACGGCAGGGAGTGATACAGATTAAGAAACAACTGGACAGTTTAAAGTGAAAATACTGCCACTTATGAGAAAAATTGAGAAAGATAAGTATAAATCCTATTTGTGCCCCACCTGATTCCCAACATAACAGCCTGGCTGAGCTCTATCTTTTCCATGGGCACTTAGTTTATGGCACTAAAAAAGACCAAAAGTATCCAGAAGTTATCAAAACCTGAAGAGGCTGAAGGTTTTCTCTGCAAGTGGGGAAGCTTCGGTAAGGAGTGTACATTCCCTAAGGCATCCGTAGCCCCACATGCAGGGACTCCTCTGAATGCCAAGTGCTTTGTTTTCACTCTTTTCTCAGGAAGTGTTCCCACTGATTTGACACTCATATATAAGCAGGAAATTTCCATGTTGTTTGGGTCTTTGTTGCATGAACTTCTTGCTTCCAATCTCATTGTCAGAAAGCTTTCTCCTGAAATCCATCCTCATACTCCCTTTTTCTAAGTGCCTGTTTTCTTCCCATGCTGCACACTTCCCTTTGGTGAAGAAAACCTAAAATTGTTTTTGCTTGCCTACCATATTGGCATTCCTTTAAAGCTGGAGCCATCACTCTCACCAATACGGATGTGGGGAGCTTGGGATAGTGGGAAGGAGCTGAGGTGTTCATGCCACGGCAGTGAGCCATACCGCTGGGAATCACACAGTACTGGAGGGCCCTAATGAAACACATTGGCACCAGTATAAACCATTGTCTCTCTGATTACAAAATGGCTGTGTTGAAATGACAACCAGGCCCTGCTAAAACACCAAGCTCTTATATACCACTTGTCAGCCATCATTTTCAAAGCACTTTCAGAGGGTGGGAACTGATTTATGCAAGGTCACTGAATAGAAACAAAATTAAACCCCTCTGTGCCTGAATCATCTGCCAACATCCTAACCACTGAGATACTCCAGGAAACCCTGACTTCTTTGTCATGATAGCCATACACAGGACAGGGTATAGCAGCAGCAGCAGCAACGGCTGGGAGTTGCTTAAACAGAGTTATCTGGACAATTTTAATTGGGCAGCTCTGAAGCACTATGTATGAGAAATCTCTCTTTTCAAATGCAGCAGTGATGCAAATCATGGCGTACTTTTTTTTCTCTGGAATCTATGAGACAAAGGTGACCAGGAAGGCCACACTAATATCACATTTACACTTAAAGTCATCAAAGCAGGAACCTAATAATTTATAGAGTAGAAGAAAAAAGTGCAGACTCTACAGTTCTGTGTGTTTAATGATCTTTCTGTGACCTTTCAGTATTGTACCTCATCTTTTATTTAAAACTATCTATTTTGAGCCACAGGGCTGTGTATGAAGCACACGCCTGAATCCATTTTCTTACAGCATTTCAAGATTAAAGTGCAAGTTTTTGCTAAGAAAGCCAGAGGGAGCAGAGCTTGATGTTTGTCTCTAAGCAGTTTTACAGAACTAAGCAGGGAATATGCACAGTGAAGGAAGCTGGGGGATAGGACTCCAGTCTTCAGCTTGCCCAGCAGCATGAGTTTAGCCACCTCACCACTCAGCTTTTGGTGCTTTGCTAAGCTGGGAAAATGGTTACCTCTGCTCCCTGTACTGTCAATGAAAAGAGGTCGTAATACTGAATCGCTGCTTAAACTCAGGGACTGTGAAGAACTTAGGACAATGGACCCATTGGCATAGGAACATTCACTAGCTCAAACTGTGTGCCTGCCCTCGTTCCCTTTATGTCTAAGCTCACCCACCTCTAATCCCTCAATCTGACAGAAAGATTGGGAACATTTAAATAACTCCCAAGATATCAAAAAGTGTTCCCTTAGAGGAATACACTGGAGGATTGATTTGGCCAGGATCTCAAAAACCAGTCACCTAAACTTTGAGTCAGTGTGCACGGTTTTCAGAAGTAGGTAGCACTGGAAAGATCTGTTTAATCTGCAGGCTATTTGCACACTGTGTCACTCAGGAGGAGCCAGAAACCCAGGCTGAGGACATCTCTTTGAACACCTCCTTGAGAAAAAGCTTGGCCCAGCACCCCAGCATGCTCACTCGCACTGCACAGCCGTCACTGAAGTGCCGTGTGTCACCCTGTCTGTTTGCCAGAACCATAAACTCATCCCATTCAGTCTTCTGGGAACTGTTTTGCCATTAAAAAATGTAAATAATAGTAGCTAAAAAACTAACTCATAAAAAGCTTTGAAGCTTGCTTACAAACAAAATACCTTCATAAACTCTCCTGGTCCTGTTTGTGCTAAAATATTGACTTTTCAGGGAGGTAAATATTTCTGCTTTGCTCATTGCATGGAAACTTGTTGCTGCTGTTTATTCACATGCCAAGGCCAGTAAGTACTGTTGCAGTGTGTATAAGCGCAGTTTAGAGGCTGCAGTACAGTTCCCAGCCTGCTCCCCAGGAAATTAGCCAGTGGGAACACTTTCATTAACTTCAGGGAGAGCCAAGTTTTATTTGCCTGCCTGCAGCGCTGCTCTGTACCTAAAGATGTGCTTTGGAGGATTTTGTGGTCTTTAGAAAGATTGCTTTGCAAGCAGACTGCTGATCTCTCTTTTGTCCTGTTGCTGATCTCTAGTTCCTTGCACAAGCCCTTCTGCAAAGTTTGAATCATTTGTTTTTCCAGGGTAACGATCAATTGCGGGTGATATTTGCAGCTGATTCACTTCTAGCAAGGGCAAAAGGTAACGCCTGTTTGTGTAAGTTCAAGCTATATCCTTTCTTGGGACTTGGCCATTTGACTACGGGAGGTGATAATTTTGCCTGTCCTCCTCTCCCTTGCATCTCCCTTAGGTTTTATTTTGCATGTTTTATTTGCAGAACAGGGGGGTTCTGTCAAAGGTTTTTTTATTATTCCTGTGATTATAGTTCAGAGTAACCTGACAAACACTGGACAAGCTCATGTAAAGTGCACCTATCTATGCAGAGGAATAACCTCTCCTATCTATCCTAGAAGAAAATAATATTTATCTGGAAACAGGAAAAATAAACATATCTATTGTGTTTCCCTATCAAAGTCACCTCCATATCCTCCAACTCACCTCATTCATTTCCAGCCTCCCAACATCCTCCCTCTAGCTAAGCCAAAAGAAGAAGGGCTACCACAGCACTGAACATATTGCATTGCCAGGCATGGGGAAGGTGGACCAAGCCTATTCCTCTGCAATGGAAATCCGCTGCTCAGACAGAATATCACTGGGGCCTGAGGTCACAGCCTTATTACAAGAATGAGGAAAAGCTCCTGCCCCACAGAAGCTTGCGTATCTGTTTGAGACAGACAAGGAAGAAAGTTACAGAGCCACATAACTGCTAACATCACATGACAGAAGGCACGTGCCTACTGTGTGCAGGCTTAGCAGGCACAGAAGAAGAGCTAGATCTTCTCTGGCCAAGCCCTTCCTCTTCACTGTCCTGCCCTCAGCATATCTGCAGCTGGAGGAAGAGGAAGAACAACCCAGCAAAATGGTAGGGCTTACCTGAAGATAGATCTAGTGCTATATTCCAGATTAGTGGTGGAGGTCTGACTTGGATCAGCCTTCTGGCTCCCACGTTAGTATTCTACACACAGGAAGGTTTTCTTGCCCTGCTTTCTTTTTTCTTTTTTTCTTTTTTCTTTTTTTTTTCCCCTCACTTGTCTTTTCTCCCTTACTCATCCTGTCTCCAGTCTCCATTCCCACCATTTCCCTAGATATTTTAGCATCACTCGCAGCCTCTACCATCCCAGAAGAAGTTTCTGATAATTCTCTTCACCTAATTCAGCATGAGGATTTTGGGAAAGGGGAGTCAGATTGACTGTAGTGGACTAGACTCAAAGGTTTAAAACATATACCTGCCCAATGCTACCTCCTTTCCTGACAGCAAAATGAATCCAGAGGTAGCTCCTGTCTAGATGCAGTAGCAGATGAGCAGAGGAGACTGACGGGATTAAAAAAAGGAAGTCCATACCCTGAATCACTTATTTTTCAGACCAGAGTCAGGAAACAAATATGGCAATTTCCCATACACTGACAGACTTTTATACATGGTAGACCTCATGTGTACAAACAAGGAAGGACAGATCCAGGTCAAGGGAAGTCTTGGCTGCTGTGACCGTGAGATGGTGGAGTACAGGATCCTGAAAGGCAGGAGCAGGGCAAAAGGCTGGATTGCAACCTGGATTTCACAGTTTCTACATAATGTATCAGCAGCAAAAGGAGAACTGTGGATGCACCCACAGAAATATGCACCTCCTGTTGAGTGGGTTAAGGGACCTGGTGAAAAGGATGTGGAAAAGGCCAAGGTACTTGATATCTTCTTCACCTCAGTCCTTACTGGTAAGACCTGCCTTCACGAATCCCATGGCCCTGAGATCAGAGAGAATTTAAACAAATGAACATATGCAAGTCCATGGGACCTGCTGGGGTGTACCCATGAGTGAGGGAGCTGGCTAATGTCTCAGTCTAGGGAGGTTCCTGAGGACTACAGGACTACAGGAAAGCAGATGTTGATACTGTCTTCAAGAAGGGCAAGAAGGAGGAGCTGAGAAACTACAGCCTAGTGAGATTCACACCAGTCCCTGGGAAATCACCTCAGTGCCTGGCAAAGTGATGGAGCAAACAATCCAGGAATCCATTTCCAAGTATCTGAATGGAAAGAAAGTGACTGGGAGCACGGATTTGTGAAGGGCAAGTTGTGCTTAAGCAGTGCAACAATAAGGTGACTGACCTGGTGGATGAAGGGAGAGCAGTGGATGTTGTTTATCTTGACTTCAGCAAAGCTCTCTCCCACAACATCCTCATAAACAAACTGATAAAATACAGACAAGATAACTGGAGGTGGGCTGAAAACTGGCTGAATTGCCAGGCTTAACGGGATGCGACCAGTAGTACAAACACATCTGGAGGCCAGTCATTAGTGGTGTACGTCAGCAGTTGATACTAGGCCCCAGTAAGTTTTTCACTGATGACTTGAATGATGGAATGTCATCACAAGTTGATGCTTTCCCGTCTGCTCAGCCCTGGTGAGACACATTTGGAGTGCTGGGTGCAGTGCTGGGTGCATTTGCCCTACTGGAATGAATCCAGTGAAAGGCTACACAGGTGGTTAAGGGAGTGCAGCATCTGGCATCAGATTTCCCAGAGAGTTTTTGGAGTTTCCATCCCTGGAGATACTCAAAACCCAACTGGATGTGGCCTTGAGCAATCTTCTCTAGGTGCCTCCACTTTGAGCAGCATGTTGGGCTGGACCATCTCAAGAGGTCTCTTCCCACCTCAGCTGTGTGATACTGAGTTACCTAGAACATGCTGTCCCACAGCCCAGGAAAACTGGAAGGATCTCTAAAGATTATCCTTCTTGTTTCAAAACAAAAGCCTTTAAAAAGAATAAACTGTACCTATGTAATTCCTGATTCATTTGCCCAGCTTGTCCTTCAGGCTCTACCATAATAATCGATTCCAGTGTTTCATTGTCTTTCATCATTTGTCTTTTTTCCCAGTGACTAAGCTGAATCTTTCCCAATGAAATGTAAGCCTCTGTGTTTTTTCTATAGCACATTCTAAATTTAAAAAAGACTAAGTAGCCCCTCTGTGTTTGAAGAATACTCTTGTGTTCCCCATCCGTCTTCTCTAAGCTGACTGCAATTTCTCCAGGCTCAGCATGACAAAGTAATTCTCTTCACATCACTGATCTTTCCTATTTCCCCCTTCTGTGTTCTCCGCAGTTGGCCCATGTCTTTATTGAAGTGCCCCACGCTCAGCATAACACAACAGCCAAGGCCTCACCAATGATAAGTGGAGCAGAAGGATGACTTCATCTGTCTTGCAAGCTGCATTCCTCTTACCAGAACCCAACAGAATGTTTGCCTCTTTTGCAATCCCATGACACAGCCGATTCGTGTTCAGCATGTGATCTGCTATAGCCCTAGAGACTTCTCAAAAGAGAACTGCCATCTAAACAATTGTTGCCCGTCCCAAATTAGTCCAGTTACTCTATTTCTGCACACGTAGCATTTTGCACCTGCACCACTGAACTCTTCATTTTTTAGCCCATTTCTGTAACTTGTCCCAAACATTTTGAATTCTGACCATGGCTTCTAGCATATGTGCTGCTTTGTCATTACTCGAGTCATTATAGAAGAATATGACCCTGGCTGAACTCCACTGGCTACAGTTTTCCATATTAGTAGTGATTAACTCACAGTTAAACTAATGCTTTCTGAGTGCAAGCCCTTTTGCTAGCTACTGTGTCAAAATACTGTGTAATTTATTCTAGAGAATATTTGGCTGTCATAGGGACTACGTCAATACAAAAATCAAGATGGAAACTCACCTCATCCCCTAAACCTTTTACCCTACTATGAAAGGAAAGACTGATTTTACATTACGTGCTTTTGACAAATCCATGTTGTCTGCTGCCCAACTTTTGGGCTTGCAGATGTTTGTTTGATATTTGTTCCAGATTTTTGCCAGGATTTGGAAAGTGGTCATGATTCTGTCTCTTCCTTTTCCTCACCTACATTCCTCATTTTAAACATCCAGCTGATCTTAATGCTGCCCAAAGGATGGCTACTTTGTGGAAGAGACCAGAGGGAAATGATGCAGGAGGATGTGTCAAAGTTTCAGATTGGAACCTCAGGACTGACCCGTCTTCTGAGACTCCTGTCGTAGCTCCAAGTCTCCAACGCATGAGTTAGCTCACCTTGTCTTGCTCAGGACAGAAGGCATTGATCTACTGATGTATGGGTAAATTTGACAAACACCTTCAAGATGCCTGCCTCTAAATGTCACCACTTGGGGAACAATGTCTGACTAGCAGAAGTTGATGGCTTCAGTGCCAAAACCTGGAAAGACTGAGAATTTAAATATGCAGGTATCTTAGACTTCCAGTACTGGAGAATAATTGGTTTCATAATAATACAGGAACCTTTTCCTGACTATTGTTCAGCTTTATGGGTTTTTCTTTTGAGACAAACTGGTACATTTCATCATGGGTCTCATTTATCAGATGTAGTTTTAAGAGCAAATTGTGGATGCCCTTGCAGAGCACATGTACTTCCAGGGCAGACTGCCATAGAGCAGTCAAATCAAACCAAATTGCTCCAGGCTCTGTGCTGTGAAAGATCTAATCAGTCTCAGAAAAGGGCAAAATCACCCACTAAACCTGTCCCTCTCTCACCTTTCCCCTGACTGGCAGGATTTCCCTCCAGTGTTACACTTGCTGGCTCCCTGACAGATTTTATTTTCCAGCAGCCCGACTGTCACCGGCTCCTGTTTTCCCAGAGATAACATTTCTGTACGTCAATGCTCACTATCTATCTGTGTCACATTTAGCTTTAATCCTTTCTTAGACTTTTGTGTGAGGCCTTTGCAGCCAGTACCTGTTGCAATGGGGGTCTTGTAACATTTGCTTGCAAACTTAGTTAGGCAACCTGATTGTGTTTGATGGAAGTATCTTGAGTAAACAGCTTGTTATGTACATGGCCACTTGCTCAAGAGGTTGAACGTTGCATTACTCATTTACACATGGGATGTTTTGAAAATAAAACCCAAAACACTGACTTCTTATCAGATAGTGTTTAACTCATTCATGTTTGCGAAGGATGATTTTGAAATTCCCTTTCTATAGTTCCTTTCCTCTTATGACTGTTTATAAAAGGTAACTGAGCTTATGACTACCTCAGGGAGGTAGCCATAATAAATCAAAGCACAATTTCAGTATTTACATCCCACCTATCTGAAATCTCCCTCTAGTTTCAATTGAACAAGGCTTTCCTTTCCACTTCCTAGCCTAAATTGTTACTCTGGAATGTTAAATATTTGCAACAGATCACTCCAAAGCTGGCTGTACTTCAGCAGGAGATAAAGCGACCTCTGGGAACTATTTGTGACATTTTCAAGAGGTTTTGAGATCCTACAAGGAGGGGGGAAAGACTATCTATATGGAGAATGAGATTTTTTTTGCATGATTAATTAGCATTACATTCATTCTGCAAACAGACAAACAGATAAGAGGTTTCTGAGTCAGAAAACCCTCAGCCTTGTCTGCCCACTTAAGATAGAGGTAACTGCAGCTGAAGAACGCTTTCAAAAATTTGACATGAACACCATGATTCCCAATAAAAGGGGTCAAAAGCCCAGCTAGAGTGCCTGCAGCTACACGCAGGGTCATGAGTCTGACAGAAACTCACTGTAATCCAGGATTTATCCCAGTCCTGGGGCTGCACTGCGTGACCAGCACAGCAGGAAGGATTTTGAGGAATGCAGTCTCCAAGTAATCAGGCTGATGAAGGGAAAACATGCTAAATCACATCAAGTTGCATTTGCAATCTCCATTGCTATTAATTTAATATGGTTTAAAAGAACATGAGGTAATTTATTTAGCTGAAGAGTATGAAAAAGCTATATTTTTTTAATAGAAAAAAAAATCTTATTATGATCCTCAATTAAAAAAAAAAAAAAAGGTTTTTTCTTTCTTTTTTTTTTTTTTTAATAGATCTAATTGACACTATTTAAATAATTACTTTAAAACACCTTCTTCCATGGCTGTAATGCTAGGGATCAGGTCTCCAGCAGCATGTTTCAATAGCCACAGGCCTTCATTTTTGACCATTCCTGTTCTTTTTCCCTGCTGGACTCTCAAGAATTCCACTTTCTAGCTTGGCAGTTTTCTCTGAAAAAAAGTGTTGAGTAGCCAGTTTTCTTTACTCTCACATCCTTCTGGCCATCCACAGTAAGCCATAAATTTCAAAAACCGTCATAAAGGTATAAAAAACAAACAAAAAACCCAACCCAAACCAGCACGGAAATAGCCAGGGCAACTTCTCCTAGTGAATACTGCCAGCCTTCTATAGTCCCCTGGGGCCAGGTTTTCATACTGGGCGCTGAGCACCCACCTTCGTTCAAAAATCTGGCGTACAAAATCTGTCCAAGCAACAACTGCGCAATCCTGATTACCTGTTTACACACATTTACCTAAGTGGTCACAACCAAAGGCTATGTGTATACCAGCAATAAACAAATGTTCCAACAAATAAACAAACATGCTTGGGACCATTTCAGGCTCTGAGGCCAGCTGGCATGGAACATACATTGTCCATACATTTAATTCTCTTATCCATCAAAACATGCTAGCCATTCCCAGCCTGCTCACTGCGAGCTGAACAGCCTGTGTTGACTCCCAGACAGCGCTGCCTGGGGGCCTGCTGGTTAACACCAGCCAGAACTGCACAGTGGAGCACTTTAACTATTAAGCAGCATGGTTAGTTGTGTACCAGGGCCCGGGAATGTGTGCTGCTTAATATACTAATATGGCCACAGCCTGACAGTCAATTTTGACCTGAAAACTTTTTGTTAGATGCTTTTTATTTTTTGTTTGGAACATAAATGTCTTACTGTAAAACCAGTGAAAGCTGTCTATGGACTTCATCCACTTTTGGCTCAGCTGCTAGAAAATATATATATATATACAGTGCATATTGTTAGTTTTTATGTTGTAGAGGAATGCCAGTCAAGAACAGGGACACTTGCACGTGCTACAAATACAAAACAAGATGTGTGTGCTTCAGAGGGTTTGGGAGATAAGTGTTCTAGCAAATCCGACATCATCAACATACATAGGACTTACTGCTCGGGCTGCTGCGGATAGATGGGAGCCCTCTGCCCATGCTAATCCCAGGATTGGATGTGTGGGAAGCACGGTGTTGAGAGATTCATCCGTGCTGGCCAGGAGCCAGCTCAAGTCCAGATGTAGTCTAGACAAATCAGGCTGTAGCTGCCAAGAGCCAGGGCTTGGGAGCTCGTAGGCAGCATTCTGTAAATACAGCCTGAATTCTGCACCCAGAGCCAGCCAGCCCCTCGCTGCACCCCATTTGGTGCCATGGATGTGCCCTTGCTCTGTGCCAGTGTCCTCAGGGGTGCAGCTCCTGGCCAGAACAGCTGGGACACAGCCACATTGGAGCAGCCAGGTCAGTGTGGGTTTGCCAGAGCCCTGCACAGGCTGTACGGCTCACCCGGGGAGCTCCCCCAGTTATTTCCGTGCCTTGGGCAGCCCTGTGGGACTGATCACAACACAGAGATGTGTCAGTGTCTGAGAGAGCCCATGGTTAATGCAGGCTGAAGAAAAGAGTGACAAGCATCCAGCAGCACAAACCTAAATAAATCTTGAGGCTTTCAGCACCAGTCAGGTTGAATTGTGCCTGATCCATGACTGAATAATATTTTGCTGTAACAGTAGATTTAGTTTTAGATTGCAAAACACACTTCAGAGAAAAAAAAAAAAAAAAAAAAAGTGATGGTCTTTGCCCTTTACCATGCCCTTTGAAAATTATTGAAATTTTTTTCTCTGTGATGAAAAAAAGAGGCAGCACCAAGCAATCTGGAAAAATTACACAGCCTGGTCATAGCTAAAAGGGAGCCTCCTGCACTGATGTGCTCATTGTTCTGCATCACAGCCACAACTGCTGCCAGCCTATTCATGGTCTCACAAAGTGCTCCTGATACCCTCCACACCAGTTTGTGGATTTTACTCTTGCAAAGTGGATCCCAGCTATGGATCCCACATCCCCGTGAGCCCCAGGATGACTTATCCCACACTTCCTCACAAGCATCTGCATTCCACCACTTCTCCACCAGGAAAAGACATTTCATTTCACCCAAGCTCAGCACTGAGCTGATGTCCTCCTCTACTGCTGAAGTTGTTTGGAAAGGGCTGAGCCTAGGTGAGGGCTGCCAGCTCTGCCCTACAGCTGCATTTTCATCCTCAGGGCTTCACAGCACTGCAGAGGCTGCTGAACTTTGTGTGCTTGTTAACACCAGCTGATGAACCCAGAGGTACAGCACCTGAGAAGGATAACTTCTGAGTTTCCTCATTATTCCCTCCATTGCCAGTGCTGGCAAGTAATTAGAGTTATTTGGAAATGTGGAGATGTTTTAGCATGGGTCTGTGCACCAGGTATAGACAGAAATGCCACCGCTCTGGCGCTCTTGTGTCACTCTGGTGCTTCTTCCTAGAGGATAAAAGGGAGTCGGGACACTCTGCCTGCCCTCATGGGAACAATCTCCATCAGCAGCTAGCACTAAGAGACATACTTCAATTCTGTTGAAATTTCAATTTCAGGTGCAGTGAGGTGCCAATGACTATAGTGGGATGCTTCCAGGAAATGGTGGCTCCCCCTGAAGTAGGTTCCTGAAGGCAGGGAAGGGGATTTACCATCAGTCTGTGAGGTGCAGTACATGGAGACACATCCAATGGAGCCCCAACGAGGTGAAGCTGTGCTCATCTCAGCCAGGAGCTGTGAGCTCATCTGGGAAAATGGGTAAATTCTGCCCTCATAGAGGATGTCCAGAGGCAGATGGGATCTGAAGCTATTCAGATGCGCCAGGAAAGCAGGTGGTGCCCTGGGTGCCCTGAGGCTGTAAGAAGGATGGCAGCCCTGGCACCTCCACATCAAGAGAGGCAGTGCGTGTTGGAGGCATTGAGATGGCATCTGCAGATTCATCCCAACACAAGCAGGTGAAAAAGAGGGATGTCTACCCCTGCTCTTCAGATACAAGACCTGGATCTTTTTTTCCATTGTGCATCAGTGCTTTTTTCTGCATCTCGTCACGCTGACTGGTGTTACGGGCGATTTTGAGATAACCGGGAACAATGCAGCTTTCCTCACCCACGGGTGTGGCGAATGAACAAACAGGGTATTGGGACACCTCAGCAGGTGCCCTGGTCCCTGGTGCAGGGCTTGCAAGGCCCTCTTATCCTGCCTACCCCACCAGGGTGTCTCTGATGATAGGGGAAGCCTCACTCTGCACCGGGATGCTGCAGCTACACCCAGCCCCTGAGGGTCTGCAGGAGGCTCTCCCAGGGCAGCCACATCCCCTCTGGTTATTGCTCTAGCTGTGCACTTGTGATGATGTGACCTATGTGGGTGCATGCTAAGGTCTCCAAAACATAGATGGCCATAGGGAAATGGCCAGGGGTTTGATGCTGTTGGTATGGTGGGCTTGCAGGGATGGCAGAAGGCAGCAGCGGGGTGTGCCGGCTGCATAAATGTTCACATTGCACTCAGCTGGAGGAGTTAGAGTTTCTGCTGATTTTCCCAAGCGATGGGATGTAATTACAGCTCAGAGAGGATTGCTCCTGCTAGAAACAAGCTCTGGAACATATTGTTATGGTGCTGCTGCCTGGCTGGGCTCCTGGCTGCCCTGCCTGCCCCACGCCACAGCAGACACTGAGCTTCAGATCCCTGCCAGACTCCCTCTTGGAGGAGTCCATCCACTCTCTGTTCCTGTTGCTGTCCCCACTGCCACCACCACAGCAGTGAGGAACTATCCCAGCCCCAGGGGACATCCCATAGGGATGTGAAATGGCCACAGGGGAGGCGCGGGAGCCTAGACCTTCCCAGAGCATCCCCAGGGCCTCGCTTTCTGCCCTGTGTTTTGCTCATTAATCATAGTGTAAATTTTTTTCATGAAAGGAAGGCCCAAACAGGTCCAGCTGTTGGTTATTCCTGGTCTCTGTGTTGTTGATCCTAGGGGAGATGTCATAGCTGGCAGCAATCCTGTGTCAAGCAAAGGCACCACAGAGGAAATGAAATGAATCTTGCTGGTTTCCAAAAGATAATTAAATGTTTGCAAACCAGTTATTTTACCTTATTTCACTCTTTGTTTTCCTTCCTTCCTTCCTTGCTTTCAGGATGAGGCTCCACCAGCAGCTCCCAGAATTAAAGCAGAACCAGCTGCAGCTGAAGAGGTGCTAGCTACTCTGAGACACTGGTGTTTTGCTGTGCCAAATGTAGGAACAAATATAAATTTGCACATAATAAAGTTTTCCTTACCTGGCTTCTTCCTACAACTGAGTTCAATAGTGAGGTACCCTGCAAGCTGACCTTCTCTGTGAACAGTGAAATTGTCTGTCAGGACAGACAATGAAATCAAGTGAGAAAGTAAGAGCAAACAGTGAATGAGCATATAAGAACCTATTTCTTCAACCTTCTGTAAGAGTAGATCGTTATTCAGCAATGTTTGTTTGCTTTGTGAGGTGCTGCTCCAGCTATATGATGGTGGAAGTCAATGTTCCTGCTGGGAAGAAGGAGAGAGACCATGCTGGCCAGCGGGAGGAGTTCTGGGCTCTGCTGATGTCATTGCCTGCTCCCTGTGTGGAAAAGATGCAACATGTGTAAGATACGTGAGTCAGCCTGGGTCAGGCCCAGAGCCAGCGACTGCTGAGCTCTCTTCCCAGCTCTGCTACTGATTTGTTTGCTGGCCTCAGTGGGTTTGTCAAGCCAGAAATACGGTATTGCGTATGCCGGCTGCCCCTTAAGACAGCAGCTGATTTCTCATCACCCATGATTTCTCACAGCTTCCAGAAATATCAGCCCATCTCTGCCACCTCCCTGCTTTTCCACCTGGTTAATGGGGGTAATTGCACAGATGCATCCCAGTGCTATGCAAACAGACAAGACAGACTTTGCCAAGGCACACGTGCAATGCTAGGCTCTCAAACCCTTTGCTGTGGGACGGAGATGTGTGAGCTACTCCAGCTTCAGCTACAGAAGCACTGAGCTCCACGTGGCTGACTTTACCGAACATCGGGGCCTGCTGCTCTTTCCCCACCAATAACTACATTTTCGTCTGTCGCTCAGCCAAGCTTTAACCCAGGTGAAGTGTGCCCTGTTCATCCTGTATAATGTCAGCTCATTAATCAAGCTGTCATGTGGTGGAGATAGCCAAGAGTACTGTGTCAACCAGATCTCTAATCTTGTCTGAAAAAAAAAGACAACAGGTTTCTTTGACAAGAGTTATGTTCCAGGAAACCCTGCTGATTAGCATTGGTTTTATTTTTAGCTTCTAGTTCCTTGTTGTTGGAGGCCTGAATTAACTTCTGATGAGTCTGTCAAGGGATACTGTCCTGCTAACCAGCCTATTTCTCCCCAGAGTGCCCCTGTGAGGCTTGTGAAGTCCCAGAGCTGCCCTGACACTCTCCTATGTCTCTGGAATTTCCCCAGATTTGTAAGTATAAAAATACACCAAGCATTTTCGCTGGCTCCTTTAAGACACAAGGATAGCCAGGCCAGATGATGTGAAAAATGTTTAATTTTAGCAGATGCTGCCTCACATCCTCCTTTGTTCCAGACAGTAAATGCTCTACTCCATCCAGAACATCATACGGGATGAATATCCTGCTCCTTTCCAAAAGCAGAGCAGAAATAGCTATTGAATATTTCTGCCTTTTTTGCACCACTGTTTATGATTTTATCATCTGCATTTAGCAATTGGCTTATATTGCCATGGGGAGGAGGCAGCATTGTTCCTAAATGGATTTTTGGAATGTTTTCTGCATTTCTTTAACTCTGATGGCTATTGATAGTCTATTAATCCTTTGGTTTCCTTTTATCAATCCCTTGCATTGTTTTAACTTGTGGTTTATAATCACTACTGTTCTATTTCCTTTTTTTTTTTTTCCCTGTTTATGCATCACTTTTTCATGTTATATTGTTCTCCCTACATCTCTCTTTAAACAGGCTGTTTCTTACCCTACAGATCTATTTTCCACCTCCATGAGATCATGGATTTTTGAGCATTCAGAAGAATATTCTTGGATGATTTCCAGTTTTCATTAACCCTTCACATTTTACATTTATATTTCCAGTCAACTATGCCAGCAACTGATTTAAATACGTGCATGTGAGGACACACACACACAAACACAGTGCAACATTGAAAATGCAGACACAAGTGGACTGCAAAAAAAAAAAAAAAAGATCACATTAACAATAATTTGTATGAAGTGGGAACACCAAAGAGCAGAATTGGCAATGTGTTTTAATGACCCTGAAGTGAGAGAGTGCATTCAGCCCACCCTCGGTATGGTGAGCGCGCCTTCAGTCATGTCATTACTAAAAAAAGTCAGTGATCTTTGTCTCCAAGACGGTGCTCTCCGTGGCTCCGCAGAGGTCTCACTTCCATCAGTCACAGTGAAGTAGTGTGATGCACCAGCCTCCCTCTCCAAGAAGTGACGAAGTTTGTCAGCGTGTTCTTGGGCTTCTGACAATGTTTCTCAGGTCTGCTGACTTCAGCAAGGACACCAGTATCACTTGGATTCTCTCCTGCAGAAGCTGCAGCTAGAAATTTGACCACAAGGTCACAAGGACTTAGCTTGCCCCCTGGCTACTAATGTTTCACTGGCAGGAATCCAATCTCCAATGCAATCTCTTCCTACCAGGCCATGCACTTGTCTACGGCTTAACTGTTGTTCCACCACCACCACGAGCTTTGCTCAATCCTCCACCTCCAAGATACCATCTTTATGGACAAGCCCAAATGTCTGAAGCAGCCAAAGTCAGTGATGAAGTGGAGATTGTCCGGCACCGCAATTGTGGAGATCCTTCTCCCGACACCAGGCAGCAACAACAACTCTGCTTGGGTTTTCGGTTCAGCCTTGTGTGCACTTCTGCAGATGTTTAACTTAAACAGAGATGTTTAAGTGTTTACGTTCACAGATACGTGTGTGTGCGCTACATGCATAGTCTGACAATTAGTGCTCTAATCTACTTGCATGAGATAAATCTAATTTGATTGTGATCTGTGGTAAAACAGAGACTTCTGATTTTCAGACGAAGTGATTAGTCCTTCCATTTCAGTAAGAAGGAGGCTCTCTTTTGGATTACCCAGGGCTGTGTGAAGTTCAAGTGACGAGCCTCCTCTTTTTTTTTTTTTTTTTTTTTTTAGCTCCAGGGAGCTGCTGCTGGCTGAATGACGTGACCAAGTTTACAGTGCACTGAATTAAAATCCCGGTGGGGTTTCCTCCTCTGAGCTGTGAAGAGGTGACTGGAGGACTGAACACCCTGTTCTCTTGCGCAGCGTTGTGGTCTTCTCACAGCTGCCCATCAGTATCTCATTTCCAGTTTCATTAAGTAGAACTTCACTCCATAAATCACAGCTCGTGTCTTGCTGTACCAGAAGGAAGACATTTCCTGCTGGTACTGGGCACTAATGCTGTGCAGGCTGTCAGGGCTTGGCAGCAGCACAGCTTTCAGTCCTGGTGCAGAAGCACAGAGATCCCAGGGGCTGGCTCTGCACCTCTGCAACTGACCCTAACAGCTAGCATCAGCTGATGTGAATGCTGTTAGATGTGTTCAAACCAAGGATGAGTTAATACCAGCAGGAGAGAAGGACAGCAGGCAATCTCCTCCGATGTGCCTGTTGTGTTCTTGCCTCATTGCCCAGGACAGCTGGGTATGGCTGGGGTTGAGTTTCTGTATGCATTTTGGGTTGAACATTTACCTGTGCTTAACATCCGTGTGACACTAGCTGCTGTGTTCCCTGGTGCAGTGTCAGCCTACTCAGCAGTACAGTAAACAGTTGCTTTGTCTTTTGTCTTTATTAGTCCCCTAGGAGATAATATTGCCTTTGCTTATGACCCTGTGCTCTTGCTGGTACAGCTGTCTTCCTGCCAGAGCACGTATCGGTTCCTGAGCTCAGGGTGCGCACAATGTGTTTTGTTATGTGTTGACACAGACACACACACTGCTTCACCCTCGTGACGTGGCTCTCTGAGAGCTGAGGGCTCATTTCCAAGCGGCCATGGAGGTTTCAAGGGATCCAGAATATTTTGGGAGGTCTCCCTACAAATCAGAGCCAATTTTAGAAAGACAGTGGAGCCAAAGCGGGGAAAAAAAAAAAAAAAAAAAAAAAAAAAAAAAAAGGAAAAATGGTGATTTACAGGTTTAACCATGGTGACATCCATGATTGTGAGCTTTCCTGTGCCAGAGGATGGACCTTGCCCAACCAAGGTGCCCACCCTGAGAACAGAGGGTAACTGAGCTGCTCCTGGACCTGCCCCAAGCCTGCAGGCCATGGTGGCACAGCCCCAGCTCTCTGCTGCCCTTGGTGCCGTCACTATGCGTCTCCCAGCGCAGGCAGGCCTGGGCGAGCGCTCCTGGCACCATGTCAGGGCTGTGCCACAGGAGCGGCTGCCACCGAGGTGTCCTCATCCTCATTCGGCCCGCTGCCTTCCCCACACGGGATGCGGGGGTCAGTGGGCAGCAGGTGCAGAAAGCAAGGCCGAGCGTTTGCAGGGGATCAGCGCTGGCTCCAACCAGGGAGCCTGGCTGCCTACGAAGTAGCTCAAAAGGTTATCCTAGGTAAAAGGAGGCAAACAAAGCAAACTTGTGGGCTTGTTTCCGTGGATACTTGCCTGGAAGTGGAGGCATCCTTTAGAAGTCTTCATAGCCTCAGTGCCACAGATTGTTATGAATCACTTGGGACAAATATATCCTCAAAGCAACAATGACTTTTTAGTCCATTGTAAGTAGCTCATGTGTTGATGTTTTAGAGAATAACATTGCTTAATGTGTTTATACTTTCTGAGGGATGACGCAAGGACCTCTCTGTACAAGGTAAGCAGCCCTTGTGGAAAGACCCAGATGGCAGGTACAGCTCTTGCAGCACAGTGATCCGGAGCATCCTGTTGTCCTCTGTGCAGATCTCCTTGCAGCTCCTTGGATGTGTCCTTTCCTCCCTGTTACTTTCTTTACCCCAGCAGATACGCACAAGGCACCCATTTATAGCCTGTTCCAATTTTGCCTGCCTCAGGGGCAAAACTTTTTTCAGAACCTCCCAAAAATGCAGTAAACTCCCTTATGTGTGTTTATGTAGCCTTTCATCAAAGACTATAGAAAGAGGCCATGTGGTCTTGTGGCTAGATCAAAGCTAGAAGGCTCCTGAGATCTAATCTAGGCTGAGCCAATGACTCACTGGGTGGTTTTGGCAAGTCACATGATCTCAGTTTGCTTAAGTCCAGCTGAAAAAAAAAAAAAAAAAAAAAAAAGCAGGCAAGAAGTAGATGCTGCATCCAACCTGAATCCAGCATGGATGTTTTTGCAGGACAGAATCTAAACTGATCTACCGCACATTACCGCTAAGGTACTACTCCGTAACAAAGACGCCAGTAGTACGTCTTGACTTCGTACCCGTGGCTCTTTCTGTGCATTTGCAGGTCTCAGACAACCTCAACACGCTCAGGATTATCTCAACAAAAGGCACCACAGATGCATGAATCTTTGGGATGTTGTGCTGCTTTTCACTCCATTCTCTAACCCAACCTCCAGCAGTGGTTGTCCTATGTTGCTCGCGTCTCCAGTGAGGAGAGGGGCAGCTCCTTTCCCATTCCTTCGTTACTTGCCATTTTACCAGAATCTCTCAGGAACACAGCGTGTCAGTGCACGGGCAATTACCATAACGCACACTTGCAGTGGCATTTTTGCTTTGCATGGGCCTGCAGCCTGTAACACTGCTCCCAGGCTACCTTCGCTGGGAAAAGCCCAGCTCGGCAGCTGCTGATCCCAATCTCCAGCTAGTATTTATTCAACAATTCCTCCTGGAGAGATTCTCCAGCGGTAAATAATTTCCCTCACGTGTTTTCCCCTTACACCTGTTTTGAGGCTGAGAACATTTAGGAAGGCAATCCTGATCCTAATCTATACAGTAATCCTTTCAGCCACGCATGGGTAGCAGTGAGCAATCCATTTGCCTGACAGTTGTAATATTTGGAGAGCAATGATGTGCCTGGAGTTACACTGCTGCGTGGAGACAGCGTTGAGTCATGGACCGGGTGTGAGGGGGGAAGTAAAAGGCTAAAAGTAAAAGGTTTCCAGCATGAATCTGAGATTTTCGCTGTTACTGAAACCCTCTTGTTCTCTGCTTGAAGTTGGAATCCCAGCGAGCAAACTGAAAGGTTCTTCTTGGCTTGGTGAGAGCAGGTGCAGCCCAGGAGCCACCCTGACACCGGCATCCCCAGCCCACCCGCTGCCCTCCCCAAGCTCAGCAGGTCCAAAGCTGCAAGCACTCCTTGAGGCAAGGGGCAAAAGGAACGAAGTGCCCAATGGCCTGGAAGCACAGGTAGTGATTCGAAGCACTGGCAGATCCCAAGGCATCACTTGTGCCAATGTACGCACCAACACCACCAGCACTTCCAGCATCAAAAACACAGCACGATGCTGAGGCAAAAACTCTCAGGCCTCTTAAACCTCTCTCGGCTGGCTTTACTGCTGAAATTGCTGTTTCCTCTCTTTTTCGCAGTCCTTTGCAAGGGAAAGCATGGCTGGAGAGCCCTGAGGGATGTCTTGTATCTGGAAGAGCTGAAAGTCTGAAGAGAAATGTTGAGGAAGGTTTTTGGGGGGAAAGAAACTCAGGTTCTAAGTCTAAATCTCAAAAACTGCTTTGATTTGTCGGCAGATTCATCTTCTGTGATAGGAATAAAGTCTGGAATCACAACTAAGCAAAAGCACTTTCAAACATTTATTAAAACTCACTCTTGGTTAACACCCTGCAAGTGGCTATTCTGCTGATTTTATTCTAAACCCAAGAGAAAAGATGTGTGTATTTGCCCCAGGGGAAATAAAACCAGTTTTCCCCTTCCCTGAAAATACCCTTGGATTTGCCCAGTGGGCACAGCAAGGTTGGTAGTAACTTCTGATGTTCGTCCCCACATAGCAGCAGCTGCCACCACAGTCAGACCTTGGTTCGTGGCAGCTGCTACTGGGTCAGATCCAAAACCACGAGGCTGTCCCGTGCAGGGTTACAAGTGGTCATAGGGAGTGAAACGAAACATCGGCAGGCTCAGACGGTGTTGGCATCCTCTGTACTCTATTAAATGCATTAACAAGTAATAGCATAGTAAACTCCAAAAATGAAGTGGGGTAATTAAAACAATAAAATCTTTAAGGTTGAAATGATGTCTTCTGTTGTGGGTGGAAGGCAAAGGGAGAAAAAGCTTTGCATCTGCATCAGCTCTGTGAAAAAGACTCCTGGAAGCACCTTGAGAATCAGGACCCTCTCAGAGCATAGAAACAAGAAAGGGCAGAGAGGGACAGCCCCCAAGGCCAAGCTCAGCCCTCTGTAAAGCTATAAACCGCCTGCTTCTTCTCGTCTTCCAGTTCCCCCAAAAGGCTCACCACTAAAGCTTCACCACCAGGACCCATTGATCTGAGCAGTAAGCAAGCCTTGCATTTTGCACGTGGCTGAATTTTACCGCAATGAGTAATTAAAAAAAAAAAAAAAAAAAGGCTGAATTTGATAAAAGGAACTACCACGCCTGTGTGTTGAGTGTGGGAAGAGTCAGGCTTCTGCTCTGGGCTCGTACAGCTCTGCTCTGATGGAGAGCCCAGAGTGGCACTTTACTTTGTACAAAGTGCTGACACCAACAAATACCATAATAGTGGAAGTAACTTTAACAAAACATTGCTGGCTAGCACAGCACTTCTGAACCCGAGGTGTTTTTTTTTCTTGTTTTTTTTTTTTTTTTTAAAGCTTTTTTGAAAGTTAATCGTTGAGCCTCAAAAAAAAAAAAAAAAAAAAAAAAAAAGGAGTTGGGTAACTATTTATGCCAAAGTCAAATTGGGTCAAATCCTGAAATCCTGACTTCAGGCCAGACTCTACTGTTCCCATTGATTTACACAGCAATGTCGCATGCACGGGAAAGTTTGTCCCTAGGTCGCTGCTCAGTCTCTGCAAAGAGAAAAGCGCATTCAGATCTCTAGGTTTGACCCAGCAGAAAGTCAGCAGGACAGCAACACAGCAGCTGCAGGGCAGGTGGAGGCTGGGTTTGCTCCAGGTGACAGCGGTTGCTTTAGGATTTATACGTCAGAGCAGAACCCTGAATGTGTCCTGAATACTGTTGTGTTATATTCATGTCAGAGCAAAATTTCCACGCATACCCCAATTATCTGGCTGGGGATGCTCTGCACACGGGATCTGCGAGAGCAGATGCCCCATGCGTGGGACCTGGCTTGTCTCTGCAGAAGGCATATCTGGGCTGCCAGGGTTTCCTCGCAGCTCCCTGCTTCTCAGCAGCATCTGGTTTGAGTGAAGCCTTTCTAACTTGCTGCAGTGGGGTAGGACCTACAAGGACATTTTTTTTGACACTTTGCTAGAAAAGGAGGGACAGCTGGGATATGGGATGGCTCCAGAGGTATCATGCTGCATGTCCTTGTCACAAGGAACGTCCTTGTCTGGCCCATAAAGAGAAACTCCAGCTCCCTGGAGATGAGTTCTCTCGTGTATTTTCAAGAGCATGCATTTTCTATACTTAAACAATGATATTTATTCATCTTTACTTTGAACTGCTGCAACAGCCTGGATCATGGCTGGATCATTAGCTGCATACTTTTTTTGTTTTGCTTGATTGCTTCCCAGTTTAACCCCTCCCTATTAGGTCTTTAACTGAAGAATCTTCCCCTTTGCTTTTGAGGGCTACACATGTGCTTCGGAGCCTGCAGACATACTTGTGCATTTTTGCATTATTCTGCTCATTGTTTGATGTGATGCTCACTGGAAAAATCTCAGTGCTCTACTGTACTTTGGCATGTGGCGAGACTAAATAATCCTGCCTGTTACAAAGCCACTCATGCTAGTTGTTTCCGAATGAATCAATAGCCCTTTTAAAGCTACAGCTGCGACCGCACTTCACCTACCGATGGCTATGGCTACCCGGCATTTGTTGCTCCCTGCAAGTCATCCCATTGACTCCGAGAAGCATTGTGGACGTTCAGGGCTTCATGTTTACTTGCCAAACCACGGACATGCTTCCACTCACATGGTCCTGGAGCCCCTTGCAGCTGGAATGCTTTTCAAAATGATTCAGAGTGACCTTTGCTTGAGACACGCGACAGCTTCCTAGCAAAGATGAATCTCCTTTCTGAAGGAATCGCACTAAGGCCACAGTGGTACATTTCCAGAAATAATCAAACACAAACATTTGGAGGGGTCAAAAGATCTGGGCACCTGTTTCCTGGGAAGGCGGTGGGTGGCTGCCTGGACCATCTCAGCTGTCCCAGTGCCCCAGCAAGATTAGCACCTGGGTAAAGAGCAGCTGGCGGCTGCAGAAAATAGCAAAATCAAGAACAAGACTTTGGGAAGAAGAGAGGTGAAGATTGCACCAGTTTCCCAGTGGTCTCTGCCTATCACGGAAGTGGATCAGCACACACTTGCTGCAGGAGGAGGCCTGGGATGTTTATGGGAGCCCTGAGCAGCTCCTCCATCTCCAAGGCATACAGATGCCAAAAGGCAGCTCTAAAACGTCTCTAAAAACCCATCCCATAGCATTCGCATTGAAGATTTGACAAGGTTGGACACCCAGTTAGCCCCTTCCCCATGCTGCAGGTGCAGGTGCAGTTAGCAGCGAGGAGTGGCCACCTCTGCCAGCGCCTAACCCAGCACCCTGCACCACTCCGCCTGCACTGGGCGAGGCCTCTTCCTCTTGGGCTCTGACTCATGCCCACATGCGTGAGCAGGATGTGCATCACGGGCCGGCCCGGTCCCTGGCTCACCCACTGAGCCCCGTGGGGACAGCCCTGCCCACGTCCAGCAGCCCAAGGGCCCCGAGCCACATGCAGCACTGACTGAAGAGAGACGTAACTCCAGCATTTCCCCTCTAGAACAGAAATCCTGGCTCCATGATGGCCCAGTGTGGACCATCCTATCAACAGCTGGTGCGGCCACCTGCAAGCACATCCTGCACAACCATCCCACAGCACATGGAGGGGTTCCCTCACTGTCAAGGTCCTGTCCTGACATGCTGAGAGCCCTCTCCCCATGGAGCAGCAGCACAGTCCTTGCTTCACGCTGGGGCTTCACGCAGGCCTTGGCTGCGGTGGCAGGCAGATGCGAGGCGGCTGGGCCACAGCGCGGCACGGCAAGGTGCTCCCCCTCCGGCCAAACCACACATCCCGCTTTTCCCCACACGCCCAGAGAAAAAGAAGAAGAGGAGATTGAGAAGAATGTTACTAAGTCAGGAAATAATTCTGGAGGAGGGGGAGCAGTTCCTCTAACCTCGTGTATGTGGAAAGAAAGCTATTTGCTGACTTGGCCTTATTTTTCAATTTATTGTTTTGCCAGCTGCTCAGATAAAAGGACAAAGCTCTGCCTGCTGTAATGAGGCAGCCGCTCAAGCATGCCTTTAGAGCACAGAGCATCTGGCCAGGACACTGGTGACAAGCAGGGAACAGTCCAAAGGGTTTACAGGACACATCCTTTCAAATCCCTCAACATCGAGGACTGGGCAGCCACTCTTTCTTCCCCTCATGAGAAATGGAAATCTCCTGGAGATCATTAACTTTGGCAGACAGGGCTCTCACATATTAAGGATCACAAGACCCGTGATACAAAATCCCACGAGTTCGCTGATTAAGCCTTTCTGCCAGGCTCAAGTCCCCGGTGACTCGGGCTCCACAGCCACCTCCTTGCGGACACCAGGCCAGCTGGTCTTCTGTGGTGATTCCTGTCATCTTCTTGTGTTTTGGAGAATATCCTCTTTCCAAGAAAACACCTTTAACAGAGTTCAACTCTGTAGCTCACTACTGCAGGACTTGGAGATCTGAAAGAACACAGAGGGTGGAAGGCAGCTGGGGGAAAGTCCCTGGAGGATGGTTAAACACTATGGCAGATATTGGTGGGCCACTGTGTCCCTGTGTCACACGTGGAACATCGCAGGGAAAGCTTGATGGGCACCTGCCCTGCTCCCATGCACCTCTGTACGCATCTGCTAAAGCTTCTGGGTGCCACGTGGGCCTATTGCCTTGACAGATGCAGGCATTTCATGCACATATATGGGTGTGGGAGGAAAGGGTTCACCACCATGCTGGTCAGCCAACACTTCCACTCACAGACCAGAGCGGGTTTCATCCTTTAACCTAGGGTGGGTGCAGTTGTCCCCCTGCTTTGTCACTAAGGCTCAGCTTTGTGAGCCTTACTCTGCTGCCTTTAGTCACCAGGGGAAGCACTTACTCACACCAGGCCTCTCACTGCAAAGTCATTGTCACCAGGCATGAGAGCCATGAGCAGGCTTCTGCCCTGAATTATGTCAGTACTTTGCCCCCAGTTGACAGCAGAGCAAAGAAAACTTGCAGTATTTAAACCTCAGCGAGACTACAACTCTGACAAGTCGAGACTGGATGGGGATATTATCACAAGGCCCAACGATGGCTTTACACTCAATTACATTTATGGTTTCTGTGATTCATCTAAATGTTTATGGCTTTGTCGTTACCTGGAAGTTAAGAGAAGAAAAAGAAAAATGAAAAGAAAGGCCCATAATGGACAGTTTTCTGCTGCAAGACACTGGGTGACAAAACAGAAACAGCAACTACCTTCGGTGGTAGGGGAGAGTCATTTTCTGTGGTGACCAGAGCTATATTTGATTTCTTAGGCAATGTCAGCTTTTGCATGCTACATTCTCTGGCTAATAGCCAGGGCGATGTGTAATACTTTAGCCACACTGTTGTTACTTAATCCTTTCCTAATCTGCAATTTGCGCAAGAGGAGTAAAATCTAAGCAAAGCCACTGAGAACATCTCCACTAATAATTTATCAAACTCAACTTTTGTTGTTGGCAGGAGGCGGCAGTCGCTGGAGGTGAATGTTTTCCCACCACAGTGCCGTGTTATAAACACAGGGCAGCTGATTCACGCCGCACTTATTTTCTGTCATCCACCCTTCGTGTCACCCTGATATTTCTTCAAACGATAAGCCTGCGTGTGTGCTCACAGCATGCCGCCGAGGTCCGAGTTTCATCTCTTTCTGCAAATTGCACGTTAATTAACCATTAATAACAGCGGGAGTTGCATGCAGAAATCCACACCCACTGTGACGGGGCCGTGCCCTGGCTGAGGAAGGGCCCTGCTGATCAGCTGCACTTCGGGGCTGGGCTCGCCCCGGTAGACCTGCAAGGCACCATTCCCTCGGAAGGTGTCCCGGGAGAGGAAAACAAACCGGCACTCAGCAGCCCTAATCCTGCCGTAAAGAAAACCCTTACCTCTTGCTCTATGAATTTTATTTATTTTGGTCCTCTGGGCAGCGCTTGCTGTTGTTAGAAACATGATTGCTTCATACAGTTATGTTAATGTTTGCATTTGACAGAATGTAATTGATACTTCTGCTGCGACGGCTTCAAAGCCAAATTAGGAAATGAAGTGCTGCACATTAGCTTGTTTAGCTGGTTAAATACTGTAAATAAATACATACAGCGCAATGAAAACTAATGAGTTTTCTTTAAGGCATTTTCTAAATAGCCAGGTTCATAAAAGAAAAAAAAAAAGTTCTAGCTGCGAACTCGTATCCTGAAGGATTTGTAGTTTTGCTATAACAAAAATTGATCCTGGCTGCAATACGAATCCTGGATTTCACTTGGAGAGCAGGATTTTGCAAGTTACGGAGGAATCAGCGCAAGAACTGTTGCAAATTTCAAGGTACTTTCACCGACGGTAGTTTTGAGAGATGTTGCATTTAACAAAGACATTTTTGCAAGAGATTAATTCAGAACATTGTTGTATGTCAAGTTGTTCTTCTCAGTGCTCTGTAGGGAAACACTGTATTTGTAAGAAGCATTTGCATAGGATATTTCTTCCTGCTGCTAAATCCGTGCAGTGCCATAACACTAAATGTTTTTTTCATCCTGACAGAATGCAATAGCATGGGAAAAAAAAAAAGAACAAAAAATCTGCTTTTGTATAAAGAGATAATCCGAAGAGATCTGGTTGACAGAGTGCACTCAGCACTGATTGAATAATTTGTGTGTTTAAAGCTGTCTCTCGGGCCTGCCCTCAATCCATTAACGCAGAATTCAAGAGGAGCACCGCACAGGCATTGTGATTCAGCGAGGTGCAATGGATTGCCCTATGTATCTTTATAAAAGAGTCGTTTTTTTCCTCTTTTCTTCATAAATAACGGATGCAGAAGTGTCTTAAACTGATTTTAAGGTGTTCTCCTAAAATCAGGGCTTTTGTTTGCATAAGTGGAACTGAAAATCTCCCAATACCTCTTAATTAAGTGCCCATAAGGCTGGCAGTGTTACCTGCTTGGCAAGGAGATGTTGACCTTCAGTCTGAGCATGCTGAGCTGGCTGCTTTACCTGGTGCTTCAGGAGGAAGCTGGTTTATACGCTGATCTATTGCTTTAAAAATTATCGAACTGAGGGCTAAAAAGCAGCTGAAGTATCCGTTTAGTGTTGATAAAATCATACATCCAGGAGATAAGGGAGGCAGTTGGACACTGGTTGTGAATGGAGCCCAGGATGCAGTGGAAAAACCTCAACTTTTTTTTTTTTTTTTTTTTTTTTTCCTCTCAGCAGCAAACAGATGAGAAGTGAGGGCTCCCAGCACCTTCCAGAGAGGTCAGCAACTTGTTCCAACTTCAAGACAAAAATGGTGAGCAGCTCTGAGAAACAAATAAGAGATTCCTGCAGTCCTCATCCAAAAGGACCATTTAAAAATAGACAAATTATGACTCTCTCACAAAGAAATGTACGCATTGCATAAATCAAAGTTCTCACACCCACCATCAAAGTTTAATCACTTAATATGCTGGTCTTTCAACATGCTCTGAAACTTTGTATACAATGATACAAACGATGGGGTTACGAAGCAATAGCAATTTATCCTGCTGCACAAACGGATGTTGCATGATAATCCCTAAAGCAACACAGAGGCTGTTTGCAGAGGTTACTACCATTTGCCATTTATTTTAATTGCTCTGCAGTGTAGTTCATGTGAAATAAAGTCATGGGGTGACCTATGCATTCACCTACTAAGGGTGACTTCACTGCGGGCAAAAAAAAAAATGTTTTGAATGTTTTCAAGGTTTCACCAAAACATGAACCTCCTGCAGTTGTTTTAAACGGATGCATCAGGGCTCCAGTCCAAGGCTGAAAGTACGGCAGGGCAGGGGTAATTCAATAAACTGGGCGACGCGGCGCGTGTATTTTTACAACTCTTGCAAGAATAACATCAGTAAAGTAACTTGAGATATTTTGGTGCCTGACATTCACTCAGCAAGCGCTAAGAAAATATGCTTACTGCACAGATTGCTGGATTGTCAGAGTGGGAGGCAAGGCACCTATATTACAGCCATCACACTTTTCTTCATCGCTGACCAGGTCCCGTCCCGCCTTTTGCTCTCAGCTCACTTTCTAAGAGCAGAGCCTTTCATAAAGTTGCCCTGGCTCCAAGACCTGCCTGGAAGCAGTTGCTCTGGTGAACAGATTTCAAGCAAAAGGACAAAGTTAAACATGAGGCGAAGTATAAATAAAAACCAAGCCTCTCTTCCTCCTCCTCTGTACTCGCGAGCGATGATCTCACTGCTCCGGGTGGATTACAAGCGTGGCTCGAGCTCTTTCAGGAAAGCACATTCTCTAACCTTGATACTGCTGCTATTTATACGCCTCGCACCCAGCCACAAAGCACAGCAGCTCTGTCATCTTTCAGCTCATTTTTAACGCGAGCACGGGGCAGCTTCTGTGCTTCCGCTGGCAGCCCACCCCCGGCAGTGCCAATGCTCTCAGCATTGCTCCCTTGGAGACACCCGAGACCCAGTTTTCCACTGGCTTGAACATCCCATGGCTGCACAGGCAGGTGCAGGAGGACAGCATTTCGCCGCCATCTGCGCTCAGTTATAAATGAATGCACAGGCTGAAAGGTAATAGGGTGCCTCGAGTTCAGTGGCTGAAACTTGACAGCTAAACCACTTCACTCTCCAGCGGTTATCAGACAGCACACCCTGCCTCACATGGCTCTGGGGAGAGCTCATGCCCTTTCCATCCCACTAAGCCCCAGAGCTGGGGAACAGAGTACCCTGTCCCCTCTCACCTTCATGGGGATTTAACCAGGGGGTGATGGGGCACCTGCAGGCAAAGGCCATGAGGCCAAACCCATCTTCTGAGGTGGAGTCAAACGTTCACCCCAAGACACCACCAGGAATGGGAGCAAACATTATGAAACCAAGTTTATTAAAACTTTCTACAAGTCAGACTTTATCATCCAGGTTTCCACATATATATACATATTTACAAGTTGGACATAGTGTTTTTAGCTTTTCTGGCAGATTTTTCTACCAATATATACAAATTCACTGTTCTCATAGAAGGGTTAAACTGTATCACAGATACAAATGTCAAGCAATCATGAGAGGTTTAGTGCAATGGAGAGCTGTAGTGCTCCGCTCTTAATGCTCATGATTCTGTCAAGTTAGTATTGCCAACAATAATTCACATTAAATTGCTCTTTGACACCTCTTATTAGGACAAACAAAGTACAATAAACAAAAAAAAAAAGAAAAACACAAACCCCCACACAGAAGGTATGTACAGAGTACACAGTCCATGAGGTATACATGGTATTCTCGCAACGCGCAGCGCGCTGGCAGCTCACCGCCGGGTAACCCTGGGGATGACCCCGAGGTGTCCATCACCCACCTCATGTCCACCAGACACCGCGCTCTCGCCTAACGCGAACGGCCACCTCTGTGTGAGCCACTGGGCACAAGGTGTGAAACAAAGGAACTGTACGCAGGACTGAGCTTTACTTACCCCCAACCCGGGAAGCTAATGATTTAGATCTATTCGTTATCCACACACATCGGAAAGACTATGAATAATCATGCAAAACAAAAAAAAAATTTGAGGGGTGGAGGGAATGTAGCCCAATATACCTGAATGATCAGCTTAAGGGTGTACGGAGATTTTATTCTTAAGACTTTGGGGGCAAAGGGAGAAGGAGAGGGGATGTGCAGTTCCTAAGAATTGAGCCTGTAGGAAGACATGACCATGTTTACATATACTGTACAAGATACCCCTTATCGCTGTCCAAGGGAAGGTGCCCCCCGATAGTGTTACGTTCTGGTAAACGGATATGTTTTGGCACTGGGAGCTGACGAGTCCTGCTGCTTGACCAGCCCGCTGAGGGCATGAGGCTGCACAGGACACGCTGTGGTAACTCGAGCCTGAAGGCTATCTGAAACCATTTTGTGTTCAGCGAATGGCATCAGAGGGGATCCAGCTGCGAGATCAGCTGCGCTGTACATCAGAAGGGTTGCGGCAGCGATCGCAGCAGCGATCTGTCTCATGGGAGGATCTAACAGCTTAATCCCTACAGAAAAACCACCAACCAGAGCAGCAGGCAGCCAGCTGCAGTGGTGATGGAGACCTCCTTCCCTCACTAAAGTGCACTTACAGTCAGAAAACTGCTTTGCAAGACACCAGGTCAATCCCCCCCTCAACTTTTTTTTTTTTTTTTTAAAAAAAAAAAAAACTAATTTGTCAGATTTGTTCAGTTAGAGACATGTCCTATGCCCCCCACCCCCTGCACATCACTGTCCATCACCCCAAGCCCCCAGGGCTTAGGGGGGAAGCCGAGGTCTGGCTTCGCATCTCTCACATCGCCAGCAGTAAGACTGCAGCCAAAATGCAGCCGACGATGGCAGAGGGCACGAGAGAAAGGAGCAGAGCCAGGCAGCTCCCACAAAGCTGCACGGGTCCTCCAGGGCCAGGGCGAGCAGGCGAGCCTCCGAGTGTGCTCAGAGCAGAGATCTGCGAGTCGACATTTCTCTTAAACAAGGTCACTTCTCTGACCATACTGGCACTTTAAGCTGCTGTGAGTTTGTAATGTAGGAAAAAAATAAAAATAAAATAAAATAAAAACGAAACCCTACAAAGATGCCGGAGGTGAGAACGGTGAGGTTCTTGAGATTTCAGGGTTAGCAGAAGAAGGAACTGATATCATCACTGTCTCCATGGTATTCTGGAACAATTTGATCAGAAGTCCCCGTCTCCTGGTCTGTATATCCAGGCTCCAAGACTGCCTCGAACCAGGGATGAAGCAAGATCTCTGGAGCCGTGAGTCTTTCGGAGGGCTCCCGCCGCAGGAGGCTGCGGATGAGGCATCGGGCTTTGGGGGAAACGTGGTCAGGAATACAGAACTGTCCACGGCGGATTTTGGAAAACAGAGTGCTAGGGTCCGAGTCGTGGAAGGGATAGCGTCCCACGAGCAGGGTGTAGAGCATCACCCCCAAACTCCACACGTCAGCCGACTTCCCCGAGTAAGTCCCTGTCGTGTTGAGGATCTCAGGGCTGACGTAGGCAGGACAGCCGTGCTTGTCTGAGAGCGCGTCGTCCTCGCCCTTGATGATGTGCGTGTCCTCCAGGCTCTCCAGCCTCAGCTGAGTCCTGCAGAGGGCAGGGGGGAAACCACAGGTTAGAGACCTGGGGTGGCAAAACACAACCCCCTGCACAGCAGCCACCGCTCCCTTCCACGCATTAGCGAAGGAGAAGGCAACAACTTTCTAATTTGCAGTCTCATCCCCACAAGCGCAGCTACGTGCATGCTGATGCCTGGTTCTTTGCTGGGAATTTTAGCAAGCACCAGGCTTTCAACGAACAACGGCACAGCTCCTGCTGCCGTCCGTCCCAGCACATATTTTCATAACACAAAGCCCAGCTTTTCTCCACTGTCAGTGATCACCAGCTCGCCCGATTTCTATTTTCTCACTTTTGCCTTTCCAGGTGGTGCCATGGCCACCCCGGCCCCCAGTTGGGGTGAAGTGGGAGCTTCCCACCAGCAGACACCGCTCACGTGCTGCGGGGATGTGCTAACTGCAGGCTGTCCCCGGCGTGACCTCCCGCTGCAATGCAAAATACCCATCGGTTCTGTAAACGGAAAATGTGACTCAATGCGAACCGTGGGCCCGGGATTGGCTGCGGGAGCACTGAAACTGCACCTGTGCTGGTGAGCCCCAGCGCCTGCTGCCATTGCTTAACCCTCTTCTTGCCAAACGTGATGCACATGACACTCGCCTGTGCAACGCAGATTTCCAAACGAGTGAGACTGTGTGCAATGTAACATTTCAACAAATGTTTCATCTCATTAGGGGCGGGAAAAGCTGCAATAGTTTCCTTCAAAGGAATTACTTTCTTTGCATGTCAACATAGGGTTGTTTCTGTTTAAGAGGGGCAGTTCTGGTCAGTTGTCTTATCGCATTCACAACCGATATCCTGAAGAAGCGTTAGCAGTTAAAAAACAAAAAGCAGCGTTTTTCCCGTTTCAATAAATCACCTACAGTCTCATCACATTAAGCACAGCTCCACTGCAGCCTGTACTTATTTTTCTAGCTTTCCACAGGACAAGCGGCTGCTCAGAGTCAGCTCTGTGGGTTAACACCATACTTCTGGCTCTGCCACGTGCAGCGATGGAATACAGAAGCAGCAAACGCTCTAGGGAGGTACTGAATGATTTTCCCTAATCTAAATTTGGAAACTCATCCCAGCAGCATGCCGGTGCACGGGGGGAAGCTGGAACCTCCTAGCTACAAACCCAGGCTTTAGGCTAAGTTTTACCTCTTTTCCTCCCTGCGGGACATTTAACTGTGTCCCGCCCTCCCTGCTGTGCATGCCCACATCCATGCATGCACGAAGCAGGGAAGCACCACCACCACAGGAACACAAGAGCCTGGCAGGAGGCAGCGGATCTGTCCCACAGCAGGGACTGGGAAGCAGAGATCCCCATAGAACCCCCAGCAGGGCTGCACGCACAGCATCCAGCTCTGTCCCTGTCCCCTCCCTGCTCTCCTTGCCCCATTCCCTGACCCATCTGACCCTGAACTGCATCTGCCACTATCGAGCATCCCAGCCATTTTCCCTTTGTCCACCAATGGGTCTCACTGAACTTCTGCTGAAGAAGAGGAGGCTGCTAGCAAGTCCCCTCCATTTCCTCGGCTGAGACCCAGCTACAGCCCAGCGCACACCGGTCAGATCCATGACTGCTGTGCACACGTGGCACAGACCCACCCCACTCCTGGGATGCTTTCTGCCTTTCCAAATGAGGCTTCCCCCTTTCTGCCCAGTGTCAGCCACTCACCTTTCTTCATTGGAGAAGACAAATTTCCTGAGCTTGAGGTCACCCAGCACGATGGCTGACTGGTGGCAGTGAGCGACGGCCGAGACAATCTGCTTGAAGAGCCGGGCGGCCTCCTCCTCCTTCAGCCTCTTGCAGCTCCGCACGTAGGAGTGCATGTCCCCAAAGTCCTTCTCGAAGAAGACATAGGCCTTGGTGTCCCCAAGGATCACCTCCACCACACCGGTGATGTTGCAGTGCGAGGGCAGCTGGATGTAGGGCCGGATCTTGTCCTGGTAGTGTTTGAGAGGGAACACCTGTGAAGAGGAAACACACAGAAAATTCATTCTCAAGGGCGTTGGAAGTGGCCTCGCGCGTAGCAACTCTCCCCAAACAATGACGAGGGGCTGGAGGAGCGCCAGGGCTCTCCGCCGAGCCGCTCCGAGAGGGCGCAGAGACCCTTCCCGAGGCTCTTGCCTCTTCACATCAGCGAGAGCACGTACAAACACACTCCCAAAAAGGAGATTAAAAAAAAAAAAAAGCAAAATCAAAAGAAGCAAAACCAACCCCAAAGCCTTATACATGCCCTGCGCTCCTCCACGGCACCCCACCGCCCGCCGATCCCCGCCGGCGGCGGCAGCCCGGCTGTTCTCCGGGACGCTCCGCTCACCTTGCAGCGGAGCTCCCGGCCGGAGCTGACGTTGAGCGCCCGCAGCACCTGCTCGCGCTCGGCCAGCGGCAGCAGCAGGTACGAGGCGATC
>VXAV01002919.1:824989-836079 GCA_013399715.1 Alectura lathami
CGCCGCACGCCGTCGGACAGGCCCGGCCCGGGGCGCTCCCCGTGCGGAGCAGCATCCCCAGCAGCGGGCGAGGAGCCGCTCACGAGAGCGGGCTTGGGGCGGTGAGCGGCGGGTGCTGGGCCAGGGTTGTTGGAAGGAAAACGAGAGAAAAAAGGACAACGAACTGAAAAAAAAAAAAAAAAATGCAGGCAGTTTTAGTACTTCAGAAGGAAACTCTCCCAGCTTTTCCGTACACATATATGCAAGTTTTCAGTAACTCGGTGCTGAGGCATCCCCACAGCACAGGGTGCCTGCCCGCTGTTCCTGTCCCGCTCCCCCAGCGCAGGTATCGCCCACCCGGCGGTCACCGCACAGCGCTGCCGTCAGCCGCTTCCAGGGTATTTTAAGAAACACATGAAACTCTGGTGCTGGATGACTCACAGCATAGCAGTCCCATTAATGCATTTAAACATAAAATGCATATGCCATAAAGGGATATCCCAGGGGCTGCATTTTCCTTTCTTTGCTTTCTTTTTTTTTTTTTTTAACAGACAATTCGGCGAACGTCTGCAGATTGTTTCTGAGCGATTCACCCCAGCTCACAGCGTGCTATTCCGTTCCTCTTATATAGGTAAAGCACGCGTGCGGATCTGTCAGGCCTTCTGCTTTGTGTTTCCCCTCCTGGAAGGCTGAGTCCGGTCGGTGGCTTCTGTGTGAGTGCCTCATGAGGACAAGGCCTGTCCCGAGCCCAGGCACCTGTGTGCCAGCCAAGGCTGCGTCCCCGCTGCCCGCGTGCTGTGATGGAGCTGGGCTGATGTCTGTAAGTGAGGTCTCCCCATAGCCTTCTCTTCTCCAGGCTCTCTCCTTTAAAATGCTTTTGGGTACACACGGCATGAGTATCATGAACAAACATACAGAAGCAATGCAAAGTGAGTTACAACCACTTTAATAAGGCCCAGTACCTTATTCTCAGTCTTGTCGTTTGGGTAAGGATTGTAAGAAGAGGTCCACATCCAGACTCACCCTCACCAAATTCCTTCCAACATGCTGCTGAGTGGAATGATAAGTTATTCCCAGATTGGGGTTTCTGTCTTTTCTAGTTTTGGCTGATCCCCCAAATGAAAAACAATAAAAAAGGGATGCCAAGGCCGGTTGGTTGCTAACCTGCATGTTGGTGCTTCTCAGAGGACTGAAACCTGTCCTCCTTGGCCACCGCTGCCTGTGCTTGCATGCAAGCTGGGTTTTGTGTTGAGCTCATGCAGAAAATAGGAGGGATTCAAGGGAAAGATTTGCAAAGAGCGGAACTGTGGTGGCATTTCCGAAGATTTTTGCAGAACCTGGGGCTACCACACTGCCAGAGCAGTCTGCTTTTCAGACACACTGTCGGTCACTTCTCAGGCTCTGGGGCATCCAGGCATAGCTCCCGCATTCCTCTCCTGAAATCACCGGTCAGTGGGGTCTGCCATCTTCTTCCTACACAAGCCTTTGTCATTTTGTCTTTCCCTCCCCAAAAAAAGGATTTTTCTTGAGCTACACAGAGAGGAATTCAGCTCTACATGAGCTAGCAATAGGCTAGGCTGGCAGTTTCTATTCTCAACTCTTTTGCAGGCACCCTGGGTCCTTTTGCACAGCTCTAGCAGCAGGAGGTGTCGCAAGGATCTCCCCTTCTGTGGGTTTCAGGAAGCCCCAACATTGATGGTACTTGGGAACAGGTTGAGATGGACATGGGGCCTCCTTGCTCCCTTGCACAGTGTTGGGGGGCTGAAAAATGAGAATGTTTCTGAGGGCTGCCGTGGGTTAGGAGGAGGTAAGAACTGGCACAGCAATGCTCAGCTGTGCCTGGGGTGCCTGTGGTTCTGCACAGGTTCACAGCCCTCCCAGTAGGGCACAGCCCTGGCACACATGGCCATGGATGTAGAACACTGTGAAGCACAGATGAGTGCAGAATTACATTTATGAGCTTAGCACTGGGATAAAGCATTGCTTCCATGGATGAGTCTTGCTACCCAAATGCCAGCAGAATGAACCTGCATGAGCCAGCAGGGCACAAGGAGCCAAACACCCAGCCCTGGCTGCTCACACAGGGCCAGGACCAGTACGCAGGGGCTGGGGTGGCCTTTGGGAACACAGATCAGTTGTCCTTGTCCTCGGCAATGGGCAGCAGCGTGCCAAGAGGCACCTCTCATGTCCTAAAGAAGTCTGAGGAGCTCCCAAAGGGAGCTTTCGACATCACCATTCCCTGTTCCTGGCGTCTTATTTTATGTAAGGGAATTTTCTCCTATGGTGTTCAAGCATCTGTCTCAGCCTCAGCCAGTGCCTGTGCTCACCTGCTTGGCTGAGATGCTCGCGGAGCTATCTCCACTGCTCCACTTCTATGACCCTTTATCTTTGTAACTAGAGCAGCCGGCGGCAATGGGAATTGTGTAACCATCTCCTCATTCCCAAGTGCTTGGGACAGGTCTGGTTACTTCGGTAGTACGTCTCGTGGGATACACAGAGTGAATCTCTATTGGATTAGGCCACTTATAAATAAACTGGCTGCTTGCTATGGGAAGAAATCAAAAAGTCATTATTTTAGTTGTGGGATGACAGATGTATGACACACAAGTATTTGAGTGAATA
The DNA here is from genome assembly GCA_013399715.1 of Alectura lathami. NCBI lineage: Eukaryota > Metazoa > Chordata > Aves > Galliformes > Megapodiidae > Alectura > Alectura lathami. The sequence continues at coordinate 827,591 of VXAV01002919.1, forward strand.
CTAAATGATAATGCGAAGGGTGAAAAATAAATATCTTTATTTTACAAGCTGTCTCAAGACCCGTAATAACATCCAAACTACTGCTCGACTTAAAGCCAGTACTGTGAAACCAGCAGACAATCCATGGTCTGCTCCAGAGCTGCTGTACGGAATCACCTACTGCAGAAAAGGCTCCAGGTTGCGTGGCCAGGTGACAAAGAACTTAAGGTTTTATGGCAGGAATCACATCTGTGGCAACGCTACAGCCAGCCTTATGCATTGAGAAGTTCAGTGCAGATCCAACATCGAGATATAAAACACATGACAAGCGTGTAGCGACATCAAAGGGACAGAGATGTGGTGGTGTTCAGATGTCTCCCCTCGAGCCCTCCCAGAAGCCCTTCTGAGGGCTGCTGTCGCTTGGAAATCTAAATAATTCCCTTTTGATAGCCCCGTTGTTACCAAACCCAAGGAGTCTCATGAGCAGCACCTCCTGACTTTGTCCCTTTCCGGACTGAAGGCTGCTTCTGTTGCTTGGCAGATGTGTGAAGGTTCAGGTTTTAAACCTCAAATCCTGTTCTTACTTCAGAAGCTGATTGCACAAGTGGCCGGTGAATGAGCGGCTCTCCGTTTCCCTTGCGGTCAGAGCAGATCCTATTCATACCGAGTTTACAAGCAAACACTTCCTTTGGTAAGCTTCCCATGCAATTCAATTCATGTGCATGCTTTCAAGCTCTCTCTTCGGATCTGAACTAACTGCACAAAACCAAGTGAAGCAGACTCCGCTCGGCCCTGCTGCTACGTTTCGAAATGATAAAGCACGCAAGTGCAGTCCTGCTAAGTTGCTGGGACTCCTCATGGAGGAAAAGGCTGAGCACCTCCATGGGTCCCCACTGCCTGCTTTGCACACACCCCAGAATTTTACCTGCTTAATGGTCAACGTGGTGTTTTTCTTTCCTACAGTCACTGGCTGGCAGCCTACAGTCCGCTGGCATCCGTACACAGGATTCCCCTCTGGGCACTGCTGTGAGCGTGCCATGTGTTTAAATAGTGTGCATTAGCAGTCAGTCCTTTGTGACCAGAAAATAAAACATTATTTATGGGAGATTTGGAATCACTGCTTGCAGTCAGAACTTTGTATTTTAAAAAAGAAAAAACTCTTTGATGACTGATGGCTTTGCAGACACATTGTGCTTGCAATGAGGAGCCATCAGTTTAAAGCTTTGGCTGCAGCAAGAGAGAGGAGGCCCTGTCCTTCGGACAGTCCAACACTTCCCACTCCAGGAAACGTGTTTCCTAGGTGCCTCTTTCCTGCGTAACAGCGCACTGCCCATTAGTGACGTGCTCAGCTGATGGTCCGCGCAGTGCCTCGGGATCCACGCAGGGGTACTGCTAGGGAAGGTGGAGATCAACACGCACTTCTAGCTGCAGTGGAAGTTAATCAGGTTCCACGCTGAATACTGCGCTGGTTTTGGCCACAGTGCTAGAGCTATTCTTGAGAAAAACGTCACGAGGTACTTGTGACCACAGGTAGGTAAGACCTTTGTCATCAGCCACTCATGAGGAAACATGAGTATATCCAAGAGGACATTGTCTAAAATAAGGCAGCATGTTGGCCTTGGCTGTTGAGTCATCAGTATCACTTCCTCCAGCCCCTGCTCCTGCTCCGGGTGTTTCTCAAGGGAGCACTGACTTAGCCCAGTCTTTTTGATTCTTCTAGAATGAATAAGGTCACAGCTCAGGAGCAGCAATGATGAATGTACCCTTGATTCAGAGGAGTGTGTGCTCCTTTTAGCACAAGTGTGCTAAATCTGCCATGAGAGGCCTGCCTGATTAGTTCTTCTCTTTACACGCCATGGCTCCGCCGATTTGAAAACTTCAGAGGGAGTCTCTAGGCTTAAAACGGAAAGTCTGTTCCAGTGGGAGAGCTGTGTTCATGGCTCACGCCGCAGGGCACCATTGAAAGCCTTTGCGTATAGATCTCTTTTGCCTTTTATTCGTTTTAACGTTTGATTAGGCATTTCTTTCATCCGCCAAAATGCTATATGGAACTTCTGTGGCAGACACAGAATCTCACCAGGTTTCAGTGTCAGACCCGTACCAACTTCATCTAGGTTTGCTGCATTTGTAAAGGACTTCTCATGGAGGAGAAAGAAGCCTCACCTCTGAATTTCTTTCCTTAAATATTATTGCAAAATTTCTGACGTCAAACAATGAGACACAAATCACGCTGAACTGTTAACATATGCCTGTTTACATATGATATCTTATAGCCAAAACAGATTAAGATTTGAGCTTTAACTGCTGTTGTTTCCACTTCTGTGAGTCATGCTGATCAGCTTATTCATCACAGACACTTATTTTTATTCTTTAACTCTTGCAAGCTACTTCTATCCAGAGCAGGGTTTATGTGGGACACGGGACATGTGGGAACAGCAAGGTCACCGCTGTAACGCAAAACCCGGAGTTTGCAAAGCAAGGAGCAAGGAGCTCTCACTGAGCACAGCCACCCCGGTGGAGCAGCAGCATTTCAGAACTTCCACCAGGCCAGCTGACAGGCGCAGAAGCCTGATTGCCAAGGCAGTTCTGACCTTCCATCTAGCAATTGCCAGCTGCAGTTCAGGCTGATGACCAAGCCCGTATTATTTCCATTTCTGAGGGAATGTTACTTGTTGGCACCAACTGTAAAAGAGAACCAGCCATGGAAAATCAATAGGATGGCTCAAATTCCAGGTTCAGAGAAAAAAAGAGTTCACTCATAGTAGGATTTCTTGGACACAGATTAAATTCAGCAAGGCCAAACATTTGGGGGAGCAGAGCTCCACTGATTACAGGAAATAGAAGCAGTTTTCTCTTAACAGTTGAATCTATGCAGTACATCACTGGCTTTGATGGGACTCTTTTGAAGTACTACAAGACAGTAATTCTGACTGAAGTGCATCAAATATTTGTCCTTTTTCTCTGTAATATGCCTGTGGCCATACTTGAAAAAGAGGTATCTCCAGTGATTTAAAAAGCCAGCCTCTAAATACACATGTCCTGTCACCTCCCATGTCGTTGTTACTAAATTTAAGCAGGTAAGTGCTCCCAAAATCAGCCCCTTTCTTTCAGCTGAAGACTGAGAAGGATTTCAGAATGCATAGGTTGTATCTGCATGTGCTACTCAGGCTCTGATTCACTGATGCTGCCCAGCTCAGGCTGGCAAGGGAGGAAAGGAAGATCATGCATTTTGCCACCAGCTTAGGGGTACAAATTAGTCTGGTGTAATTTAGCATTTGTAATGTCCGGTGCTATCTGAAGGCACATTCAAGCATCCAGACATCTACACGAACTAAACTGGATGTGCCAAACTGCGGACATGGAATTTGTAGGTACATCTTTGCATTTTGAATTCTTGGGAGTCTGATTACCAGTAAGGATTGAATTGGATCCATGAGGGCAACATCAATGCACCTCTGTCAGAAACTGCAGAGATTGCTGAACCAACGTAAGTTTCACACAAGTTTCTGTTTCTGAGTGCTCTGCTTATAAATGATGCTGGAGAAAACTTAACCACAAACTTAAAGATGAAAGGAAAACTACAAACAGCTCGTCTTCTACCATCCTCAAACATCCTTCTACCACTACTTTTTTGTGTGTGTTTTTTCGACAAATGGCAATAGTTAACACCCTCCCTTGTGGTATTTAACTGTATCACTTCCCTGAAAATCAATGACCCATCTCATTAGTCTGAGACCTGAGATGTCTTAAAAGGGACTTGATTTTCCCACGTAAGCAGACAAACAAGTTCTTACTGCTCAGCTGCCCTCAAGTCTCTCTCTAATATTTCAGTTGGGCTTTGAGACAGAAGCACTCCTGATCACCACTGAGTGCTGAGAAGATAGGCCTTTGGGGTTAGACCACATTATGAAAATTGCCCAGCTAATTCCCATGAAGTATTTTGAACACAAAAGCTCAGTGCAAGTAGTAATGGCCCAGTTCCCTTTTTTAGCTATGAAATCAGCTTGCAGATTAATATTCTTCAATTACAAAATAATAATTTCAGCTTGAAGTGGTTTGCACTCAAGTGCACTTGGGGTTAATAATGGTCTAATAAAGGAAAGCTGTTAGCAAACAGCAACCCAGAATGAAAAGCTTAGCATCTAGGCACCTTGGCTACATTTCATACTAAACGTCAGGCTGTAAATTCAGAACAATGACCTAGGAAAACAACATCTAACCCAGCAAGGATCCCAAAGCTCAAAGAACCCCGTATCTTCAGTTTCAAATATGCCAAGAGATAACTGCCACCTGACCGCCAGGGCAGGTCTTTTTACCTATGGCAACTTGTGATGTGTTTACCTCGTGCCTTCTCTGCTGGGAGTCTGCAGATCAGTTTAGGTAGTAACTACTGAGTGTCACAAAGTTTAAATCCTTCCTTGGCTTTGTAGCCAAATGCATGGATAACTGAAATTTACATAACATGAGCTTACCTGCTTTTAAATTTGAGGAATATGGGTACAATATATTTGTATTGTTTACAAATAAGTCATTGGAACACATTTGTAAATAATTGTAGTTTCCTAACCTACAGTATTATGGTAAATCTCCCTGGGAATTCCATGCACAGAAAACCTGAAATAAAAGTCTCTGCATCTCAAAAGAAAACTGTGAGTTAGTGCAGAGCATTCAATGATCATAAAAATGAGGCCAGGATCCTCAAAGGTGAGTGGTAACTTTGTGTGTCCACACGCAAGGGGCAGATGTGCAGCACTTCCTGCAGGTTAAGCTCTTCTGAAGTTTCTTGAGGTTTGTATTAAAACACAGAAGTGCTCCCAAGCAGGGTATATAACTTAGGGAGATCCTGGTCAGAGTGCCCTACTCCCAGTATTCCCAGCAGTTGCAGAGGCAGTCACAGAACTGTCGCAATACTGAGCAAAGCACTCGCTATTAAGTGCTGGCAGAGTTTGCATCTGTAACGTGTTAAAAAAAATAGCACTCTGACAAGGAAGGTTAAATGGCGAAAAACACATTTTATTTAACAAATGCAAGATTTTCAAATTTCAGGAAGGAAAAAAACAACAAGCTAACCTGGAATTCCTCATATTTAGCAGTTTGAAAAACGTTTTCAGTTACAGCTGAGACCTTCAACTTTGCCTATAAATGAAACACTTTAAATAACAATCAGTTACACAACCTGCTTACCATCAGTAGCTTATCTCACAAGACCTCTAATAACAAATATTCTTTGTGGCAACAGCACATCCTGCTGACTTCTGCAGCGTTGACCAGCTTTGTTTATTCTGACTGTCAATCGCTCTTTTAAGTGCTTCATCTGGCACAAGATCTGATCCTTTTACATCATCATGGCTGCAGCCAATTTTAGGGCAGCTGTTAAAAAGAAAAAAAAGAGACTCCATTAAATGAGAATTGGATTAGTCAGATACAGGCTTTTACATAACATCTGCTGTTTTATTGTGTTTATCTGGGATTCACTCTGTGTCAGCTCCTTGTTACCTCTTTTTCTCTCCACCAGCTCTCTGTGGGGACAAATAAATCCATTTATCTAAATTGGAAAGAACACAGAGACAGCGTCTCTCACCTGGAGATCACTCCCTTGTTCCCTATACACAAGCTGCCTGCATCAGCAATGACACTAACATTGCACAGAAGTCTTGCTACGTTGCCCTCTCTTTAAAGTCCTCAGTAATACCACAAGTAACTACATCGTACCCTACTAATCTGCATGCAGTGCTATAATCTTCACTGATGGATAAATAGGGAAATAAATTTCTAGGGAAATAGATAAGAGAGAATGAGACCTGCAGAGGCTGCCTGGCGAATCAGGGGAACATCTAGTTGGTGTGAAAGTTTTCCAGTCCCTTTACGAACTGAGAAAGCACAGAAAGGAGAGATGGGGTCAGATTAACAGCCTCTATGTGAAGATTGAATACAAACTGCCTTACAACTACTTGAAACAGTCAGAGGAAGATAACAGGGTGAAAAATATTCAGGGGCCAGAGGTCATTTTCCTTTGGCAGTGGCCCAAACATTCACAGATGGTACCTGCAATCAAAAATTACACTTCCGATTTTTCCCTTATTAGGACTAAATTTTGTCTCAGGTGCTGAACATTCAGTACTCATAGTTTTCCTTCCAGACTTACCCACAGCTTACTGCGTGTGTCATGGGTAAGTCACTTAATTGCTCTGTGCCTCAGTTTTCCCATTTATCACCTTATTAGAGCAATAACATAACAGATTAATGAATAACTAGTGCTTAAAAGCTTCCAAAGTTATCTGCAAGTACAAAGTGTTAGTGTGTCCTTCCAGGCAATGGAAAATAGCGAGCAAACCCAGATACAGCAGAACTGCCTCAGGTCGTTACGGCCAAGCCTAGCAGCACAAAAGCTGGTGGTTGTGCGTGTGTCAGCTGAAGAGCTGCCACTCAGCCAAACGCACAGAGCTGCATGGTTTCAAACACCGCGTGCAGCACGTGAGGAGACAGCTGCTTCTGTAGCTCCACGGTGATCCACGGGTTTGATTTCAGAGCACGCACTCTGCTCCGTCAGGATACCTGCTCCCACTTCAATAATGCTGGATGATGTCGAGTAACGCAGCCAGGATGGTGTGCTCAAATGAGGAACTTGTCGCTTTATGCCTGTCTTCCCACCACAGCAGATTATGGTTTTTCAGACTGACAGCATTTTCTCAAGAAAGGTTAAAATTACAGCAGATCAGTGAGATTGGGCAGAGAAAACCAGGCAATCTTGCTTAACCTAGCTACAGTGAAGCCTGGTTATTGGTGTGCTTTTACTCTTCTAGCATGTTGGAATAATGACTGTAAAAATGGTAAGGGTGCAAGCTGAAAGCTCAAGATTAAGACCCGCCAGGATTCAGACTGCATAAGTGACTTCAGTCTGGGGAGAATGTAGCTTTTGTTTGATGATGTTTTTTACTCTACATTTTCTTTAAGTATTCAATTTGTTAAAAGATAAAATAAAAATTCAGTTCTGTGACCCTATTAGTTTTATCAGCAGCGATAAAACTTCTGATCCACCAGAGCAGCCTCTACCACCATGTTTTCCCAATGGATTTAATTTGTTGCAGATGGAAATGACATTTCTCATAGAAGAGAGAAGAAGCTAGTATAAAGCAGGGATTTAGCAATCATAGAATCATAGAATGGCTTGGGTTGGAAGGGACCTCAGAGATCACCTAGTTCCAACCCCCCTGCCATGGACAGGGCTGCCAGCCACTAGCTCACTAGATCAAACTGCCCAGGAACCCATCCAGCCTGGCCTTGAACACAGCCAGGGATGGGGCAGCCACAACTTCTCTGGGCAGCCTGTGCCAGCGCCTCACCACTCTCTCAGGGAAGAATTTCTTCCTGATGACCAACCTAAACCTCCCCTCTTTCAGTTTTAGCCCATTCCCCCTTGTCCTACCATTATCCACCTGTGTAAAAAGTCGGTCCCCCTCCTGCCTGTAAGCTCCTTTTAAGTATTGGAAAGCTGCAATGAGGTCTCCCCGGAGCCTTCTCTTTTCCAAGCTAAACAGTCCCAACTCCCTCAACCTTTCCTCACAGGAGAGGTGCTCCAGCCCTCTGATCATTTTCGTGTCCCTCCTCTGGACCCGCTCCAACAGCTCCACATCCCTTCTGCACTGGGGGCCCCAGGCCTGGACACGTTAGCAAAGCTTACATGACTGAACAAAGATTTGATGATAGCAGGGTTCATGGCGTTATTTACAGCACAGAGAACAGGGTAAGTCACAGGTGTCAGCGAGACCCTCCCACTGAGTCCCGAGGTGTTTTATGTAGTGGTTCAGGCTGCTGAGCACTTTCCTAGACTGTCCCTGTCCTCCAGAACTCTCACTTTCTCCTCGCCAGCTTATGAGCTATTTCCCAACTCCTGTTCATTCTTCCAGCCCAGTGTCTGTCCCTCCACGTTGCTGGTTTTGTTGACATTTGCAGCATATTGCACGCACTCTGCTTTTCTCCCTAGCCCTCACAACGCAGGCAAGGTGCTTCTGCCTTGTTCTTCAGGCTGCCTTGACACCAAGGTAGTGGTCCTCCTACAGAGAGCCACCAAGAGCCATCGCAGTGGTTTCGGACTGGTTTCGTAGTGGTGCTTTCCTGCAGCCAGGAAGAAGCATGGAGCAAGAGAGCCTGCCCCACTTTGTATGCACGTGACGGGGTGTGTGGAGTCTAACAGCAGTCCGAGAGCTACGGGGGGAGGAAGCTGACTGTGGCATTATCTTTGGAGAGATCAGGCTGCTGGTCTCTACAGACCTTCCTGAGCATAAGCAAAATGCACATTTGTTAAGAAGTCTACAACTTGTAAGTTTCCATGTCTTCAGCCCAAAACCATAAAACTCAAGCATATGTGGTGTAAAAACAACTGTGAAATTAATAACGACAGTTAATGATGACAAAATATGTCCTCTAAACTGGCTCTAAAAAATGTTACAGCCCCTTTTCTTCTAATTTTGACTTTTTTTTTTTTTTTTTTTTTTAAATTTAAGTGAGTT
>VXAV01002919.1:836110-869110 GCA_013399715.1 Alectura lathami
TTTTTTTTTTTTGAAATTCAAAGGAGTTCTAAATCTGGAACTTAGGGGTAATTTCAGGTTTAATAATTCAACTTTTACATGTTTCCATTCAACCAAACATGTCCTACATGGAAAGTGGCAAGCTGCTTTGTTGCTGTAAAGTAAGAATTATTTCATTGCATTGTAGTAGGAAGTACACAACCCCATCTGGTCATTCGTAAACTCTGTACTACCTGGAAGGCTGGGTTTTAATATTTCTCATTGCTAATTGTATTGGAATGTAACTGCAAAAGACAGCACACAGCGGAGACGTTTATTTTTCATTAACCTTAAGGCTTGCTAAACAAGCAGCAGGAATGCAATGAGCAACTAAATCTTATGAAGTTTAAGTTTCTCTTTGTTGTTCATGGCTACGTACAATCTCTTTTAGCCTGTTGCGCAGGTACCATGAGTAGCTGTAACTTCCCCACTCACTTCCTGAATATTTCCTTGCACATTGTTTTCATTAAAAAAAATCCTTCATGTGTACTGTACTAATGAAGAGACTGTGACTTGGGCAGACGCTGAAGTATTACTTCCTGTAGCCTTGCCAATCCAAATACATTTCCTAGAACAAGTGGAGTAAAATTCCACTTACACAGCAAAGCAAATAGCTTTTCCACACATTCTTGTTAGCTTACCGGACTTTTTTCTTCTGCTGCTTTCGAGTCTGGATAATTTTCAGAATGGCATCTTCTTCGTAGGAATGCCCACAGACTTTGTTTCGAACTGGCTTCTTCATTTCCATCTGTAATCAGTAAGGTTTGATTTAAAGGAACTGCTAATGCCCATGAAAGTGCTTCTTATGAAACTCATGTAAAGCAGCAGGAAGTCTGTTTGCCATTCACACCTGGCATTATGCTGAAATTATGGGGAATGCTACTTATGTGTTTTTTTTTCTCCCAAGCAATGTTGCTCCTCTCTGATAATGCCTGTAATTTATACTGCCTGATTTATAACAAGCATTACAGATTTGTAATAAACAATCCAGTGAAGAATATGAAATAGCTATTTCCCAATCTCTTATAGTAGCAGTGATAACATACCTGTGTAATGGGACAAATGAAGTTCATCTGACTCTGAGTCACAGCTATATCTTCATCGATTTGTTCAATGGCGTCAGTATCGTTATTATCTGATTGAAGACGAACTATAATGGGAAACAAGACAATTTCCATTTAATATTTAATACAGATAGCCAATGCTTAAAAGAAGGAAATAAAATCCAGCGTTATCTCACAGTGGTATCTAAGATGTCACAACTTATTTCTGTATCCATTCCCTGAACAAGATACTGCAAAAAATACTCTGCTACAGTCTCTGTTAGAAAATGTAGGGTTTAAATTTTTTTAAATGGCAACCACTTTTTTTTTTTTTTTTTTTTTTTTTGTAGTAGTAGTAGTAGTAGATATTTATAGCCATTGCTAGAAAGGAAGGCTGGAAAGGAAAGCAAGCCAGCCTGAATATACACAAAGTCTTTGGTCTTCCCCTGTTCAAATTCACCAAAACCCAGCAGCCTGCAGATGAGTACCCAAAATCTAACACAGGATGAGGTGGAGCTTTTGCAGATTTGGTTGTCCTGCCCTCAACATCAGTTTGTGTTTGAATGTGAGAAGTGGGATTGCTCTGACACCTGGATACACCTATGTACTTTAAAAGGAATTTGCACTGTTTATCATAATACATCATTTGTAAAGTGATGCCACTGTATTTGAACGAGACTATAATTAGTGAAAAGGAAAAGTCAAGAATGTGTTGAGATAGATAGACAACAGGAATGTTACTGAAGCAGCCTGGTGGCTCGGAGCCAGGGAGTGAAGCGCAGGCAGATGGGAGAAAATCCACCGGGAGCCAGAGGAGAGGCTGGTCCCCACCAGAGCAGCTAAGGGGGATTCCTTATTGCTAAATGTAAGCCTAATAAATGTCCACACGTTGCTTTATCTTTTCCTAACTTTGTTCTGATATTGTGAGTCTAGGCTTTTAGTTTAATATACTTGTTTATCTTTAAATGTTATCTGGAAATACAAGTGAACCCAACACCTGCCACAACTTTCCATTCCTTTGGGGTGGCTCTGCAATGCTGCTGCAGCAGTGCCCTGGGGCATAGTCCCCAAGGTGTCCCAAGGTGAACAGAGCATTTTTCTCTCTAGCTGCACCAGCTGGTTTGCAGTGTGGGAGCACAGGGTTCAGAGGGGATGAAATTGTTCAGGGGCCTGCACTGGCTTTGCCTGGCAGCAGGGCTGTGAGAAACACAAGTGAACGCTGAGGGTTTGGAGTCACCTTATGATTTTGCCTTCTACAAAGTCTCAGCCTCAATTCCCTTTGCTGCAGCTGCTATCACGTGCTATCAGCCAATCTCTGCATCCCTGGTATTCAGCCCTCCACATCTGTTAAGGACCAGTGTTTCCTAACTTATGGTCAGCCCTGCATGCCTGTGTAGTATCATCACCTTCCGGAGATGATAACAGGAGACATCACCCTTGGAGCAGGCACGGTCCCTCACGCCCAGGCCAGGTGGAGCACGCTGCCAGATGAGCTCTGCTCCAGGTACTCCTTGCACTGGCACTGGCACTGCAGCCATCGCTCCTGCAGCCAGCTCTCCTCACCTCCACACTTCTTCCTTCCTGCTTAGCAGAGCTTGCCCTTCTCTCCATTCCATGCCGAGAGCTGGGCTGGGTGGGCTTTAAGGTCCCTTCCTACCCAAGCCATTCTGTGATTCTATGAGATCCCAGTTAGACAGTAAGGCTAAAGAATATTCCAGATATCACTAAGTGCAAGTTTCTACAGGAGCTGGTTTCTGTAAATACCACGCTGATTTTTTCCCTATGAGTAACACCAACAAAGAACAGGAGATTCAGTATTTCCTTACATCTGCAGGAATATCTGCAGGTATCTGCAGATTTTGATGTACTGCAGCTCCAACCCTTCCTGCTGAGAACATCTGTAAGTGTGCTGTTCAGTATGCTGCTCTGTGCTTCAGCTCAGGAACTTGGCACACACGTACAGTGTACCAGCACGGTGCCAGTCCGTGAAGCTAGAACGCAGCAGTGCTAGCAAGATCTAGGACAGGTGATTGATTCCTGGTAGGTGGGATACATGAACCTTCATGGATTCAATCTGTCCTCTTGCTGCAAGCTTGTCCTAAACACTTCTTGCTTGGACTTAATTTGCAGTGACTCTATAAACAGTGTACCAGGGCAGAACCCTGCTTTCAGGAGGCTATCAGAGCACAAATGAATAATTAGTTAAAGTATTTCCTTTTCATAAGCAGCTAATATTTTTAATAATAAATATGTAAGACTGGGATGATGTAAGTGATACCTCAAACATGTCAATAGCAAATTAGCATAGATCAGATAAAACACCCACAGATTTGATGCTATTGCTTGGTGTTCTAGATTACAGAAGGAGAGAGGAAAATAACTTTCTCAATTACAGTAAAATTTGCAGAGATTACAGGCAAGAACAGACATCCCGAACAGGTCAGTAGGATGTTCTAAACGATAGATCTATGCCTGTAAACTCATATGGGAAGATGATTTTTTAAAGGTCAAAGGGAATTTTACCAAATGAAGTGTATGAAAGTTTCTAAGTATGACTTCTCTATAGAAAGAAGAAATAGGAACACCAGGTCATATATGTTTCAGCTAAGTCAGGTTACGTTTTCCTAAAACTGTGTTTTCCTAGCAAATTAAAACCAGATGCAGAAAACAGTAAGTTATTGTTCCTGAAATTCAAATGTTGCCTTACGCAACAGAAGTACATACATCTATTTTGGTACTCTTACATATTTTACACGACTTAAGAGTTCCTAGTTTTCTCTTCCAGCCAACTGACGTGTTAGTAACACATTTTCTATCTGGCTACCTCAGCAATGAAGTTTACAGCTAATTAGTGCCCACTGGTGTAATAAAACTGCATTCTCATAAAGGTATCTATTTTTGGTAGCATATCATAATGAATTTTGCAACTGCCAACTGTTTTCGACTTATCCAATTTTAATTAAAAGAGGATAGTACTTTATATCTCTATCACTTTCATCTCTTGATAAAAAAGTGACTAATATGCCTTAGCTCAGTTTTCACCCAGTCTGCTGAGAGACTGAGAATGTTTAAGCCAACTTTTAAGAATGAGAAGACTATGGTGCAGAGATATTAGCTGCTGTGTTGACGGCTATATGAAGCATGGATAGTATATCTACTAAAACAAAACAGAGGAAAGCTCTTCTCTGTTGTCTTTTCCACTTCTCTTACAGACAGACCACTGTCTGCTCAGAGTTTCCAGGGCCAACAACATCTTCTGCCCAATTCCTGTTTCTCTAAGGCGGAGAAGTTTGCCGTAACCTGGCCATGAGTAAGTACATGTTGCAATGCGAACTTGATTTCTTTCCTTTTGTGCCGCACTGTTCTGCCTTCTCACCTGCCATCAGTCAGACGCTAATCCTGGAAATCAAAGAGCAATGCGAAGCACGCAGGATTGAGGCTTTGTAAGGCTGAGCCAGTAGCCAGACACGGTCCTGGCTCCCAAGAGGGTCTATTGTACTGCTGACTCTATAGAAATAACAGCAACTCATCCAGGCTGGGAAAAGTCCTATCTCTGAGAGCTCCAAGAAAAACATGAATGTTGTGAGGGCAAGTCAAATGCCAAGTGTCCCTGCCATCAGGACAAAGAAAATAATGAGGGGGGAGAGATGAAAGACATCACACCCAAGAGCTATACTGGGACGCTGATAGCACAAGGTAAAAATTGCCAGGGACAAGTCAAAAGCAGGGAACGAGCCCCAAGGCTGCTTTCCACAAAGCACGCTGCCGAGACCACCCGGTCTCTTCATGCTGAAGAATGGGGCAGTGCCTGCCAGTGCGCGGAGCCTGGATTTGCCTTTGGAGCCCAGAACCAGAGCAGCTGCCTGCATCCCAGACAGATCCACAATAGACACTGCAGGAGGAATGAAAGAAGAGGGGAAGCACAGAGTAATAAGTTCCCAATAAACGTTCCCAGTCTCCAGCTATTTGTGCCCAAGGACTTCCTGAGTCAGAGGTAATAACTTTGCACTTAATAGCCCCTGGAGTTTTCCTCCAACGAATCTGTCTAAACTTGGAAAGGGGAATTTGGGACTGGACTTTTCAGCTTGATTAGAGACAGTTATCTTTGCTAGAAAGGTTAGCAACAGTTTAATTTTCCTTGAAACTTACCGCAGAGGCTGCAGGTTACAGTTTAATTTGATTTTTAAAAGGGAAAATAAGGTGCACAAGCTACAGCTGCACTCAAAAAGTTCAAAGGCTTTCTGCACTTGCTAGAGGCGAATGATAGTTTAATTTGCCAACCAAGCCAAACTAGGCTTTGCATTAAAGTACATTACAATTTGATTACTTGCTGGTGTTGCAATACACAAGTTGATCTAAGGAAGGTGGCCTCTAACATGTTGCTCCAGCTTGCAATTACAAATTTACTTGCTCCTGCCCAGGCCAAGCAATTTGCTGTAAATTTACTGACAAGTCCTTCATATATGCTCTGTTGTACACACACTTGTGCAAGGAGTATATAGACATGGACCTGGTCAATCAAAAAAAAAAATGATATTCCTGTGAATATAAGTCATTCTGATTTTCCTGCGGTGTGAAAAGCAAATGAGATGAACAAACCAGTAAATTGTGAGTTCCTTTAGATAATAAGAGTGGGGAAGGAAAGGACAGTATCCTGCACAGAGCAACTATCCTCCAAAAACCTCTTTGTAATGCCATCAAATTCGCAGCACATGCATATTTTATAGTATGTTGTCCCACTAAGATACAGGCCTTCTAAACTACACTATTCCTGATGGAAATACTGCTCCCATTTCATCCTTTCACCGCAGGGTAGAGCTGGCTGATGTCATTTTCCAGAATGACCTTATAATGAAGACAGACTATGACTTGATGAAAATATTTGGGGACAGAAATTAAGTGAAGGAGACATAACAAAACTTCACGTTAGATAAAAATTACTATCTAATCCATTAATGAATAAAATGCAACTACAATACCCACCTAGGAAAAACAAACAAACAAACAAACAAACAAACAAACAAAACACTGCAGAGAGTTGTCCTGTGAAACCTTCAACTCCTACCCTATTAAGAGTGAGAAGTAAGACATCATCTTTGCCTTTAGATTTTGGGAAATTCAGGCTGCGTGCGGTGGGAGCTGTGTCCCTAGAAATGTGAACAGAAAGTGCATCTTTGATTGCAAACCATGCAGCTGGAACAGTTTGGTAGGCAAACAGAGAGAGGAAGCCTTCTTGCTTACTTTGTTATTGCATACAAACTTGAGAAATCCACACTTCAAAGTCCGCGGGTGACATTTCAAACAGCAGTTTCCTCATCCCTACAGTCTGGACTAGATCTGAAGAAGCTCCTAGGGGAGATGAAGCTTACCTAAAAAGATGTCATGAAGGCTCATCAGTAAGCTCAGAGGAGCCACTATTTCTGGAAAATCTAAGAAGGCCATATTCTCCCATCTTAACTATCATCACCCACAATGACGTGCAAACTTAATAAGCAAGTTAAACACCAAAGGCTTGCTGAAAATAAACCCAACTGATAAACAGATTACTCAAATGACCAGGAAACTCTAGGTCTACATGAAAGTGTGCCAGGTGTATGACTATAGAGCAAAAGTATTAGGGATGCTGCAGTAAAAGCAAAGCAAGAGAAACACTGGGATATCTTACAAGAAAAAATACACAGACACAAGCTACTGCATTACAAATAAGTGAAAAGAACATGTCTGTTAACTTGGCTTTTCACCTACTCTTTGGAATAAAAAAGCTTAACAATCAGTGCCTCACACAGCATACTGTAAAGTGGTAACTTCCGTGCTTAGAGAGCATCATTTGACATTTCAGAGATTAGAAGGAGAATATTACACTCATTTAAAAAATAAAGAAATTCACCTCAGACACATGAAAGAAAAAGTTGCAAAAGCTGCAATCAGAAAAAAAAAAAAAAAAAAAAAAAAAACCTAAAAAAANNNNAAAGACGTAAAAAAAAAAAAAAAAAAAAAAAAAAAAAAGACCTAGCATTTCATTAGAAGATGAACCACTTTCCATTACTAACATTGTGGTCAGAATCTGGAATGTCACTGATGCAATGCTAACCATCAAATGAAATGAACATGTAGGGCTTGCCTACACAGGGAAGCTGTTGCAAAATAAGCTAGGGTGTGAATTTAGAATGCATTAGCTACTTGGCAGTAACTCCCTGTGTGGATGCTCCTATCCTGCACTAGGAATGCCTTTTGGCTGTTTAGCCTAATCCACTTCCACAGTGGACTCAAGAAAGGCACTGTTAAGGCTGGACAGCAGTGCTGAGGGGAAAGCTGTCGGGTATTTAGAGCAGCTTGGAGCCACATCCATTTATGCTTGAGTCCTTAGCAGGCCTTGGACAGCCGGTTCTGTAAACTTAATTCAAATTCTCTCAGAGCAATCCATGCCAAATATTCTCTGCATAGTAGTTCACAAGCAAAAACAATACCTTTGACATCTCTGAACAAGAAATAACAATTTATATCATAGAATCATAGAATGGCTTGGGTTGGAAGGGACCTTAAAGCCATTAAACCCAGCCCCAACTGCTGCCATGGGCTGGCTGCCACCCGCTGGGTCAGGCTGCCCAGGGCCCATCCAGCCTGGCCTTGGGCACCTCCAGGGACGGGGAACCCACAGCTTCTGGGCAGCCTGGGCCAGTGCATCACCACCCTCTGAGTAATGAATCTCCTCCCAGTATCTAACCTGAATCTCCCCTCTTTTAGTTTAAAATCATTCCCCCTTATCCTATCACTGTCAGACTGTGTAAAAAGTCAGTCCCTCCTGTGTATAACCCCTTTTAGGTACTGGAAGGCTGCAGTGAGGTCTCCCTGGAGCCTTCTTTTCTCCAGGCTGAACAAACCCAGCTACCTCAGCCCTTCTTCATAGGAGAGGTGCTCCAGCCCCCTGAGCATCTTCGTGGCCTCCTCCAGACCTGCTCCATCAGGTCCATGTCTCTGTAGTGCTGGGAGCCCCAGGCCTGGATGCAGCACTGCAGGTGGGGCCTCACAAGGGCAGAGCGGAGGGGTCTTGTAACCCAGATGATTGGAGGTCACTTTGCCGCTTTTACTATATAATTTGTGCATTCATTACCTGCTGAAAAGCTGAACTGGGGACAGATTTTCAGACAGAACCTGTTTCTGCTGGAAAACATTGCTGTGACAGAAATGTTTGGTGGTACCAGAGGCACAGAAACAAAGCGAGCAGCCATCGGGCAGAGAGTGCAGTGCAGCCTCCCAGTGGTCTGCCCAACAGGCTGCTACAGAACCAGCCAGCAGAAAAGCCCCCAGCTAGCCCAAATGATGGACAGAAACACCCCTATAAGATTATCATTCTGATTATCACTTCAATCTGCCTCTTCAAGTCCTCCTCCTGGTGCTTTTGGAATGGGCACCAACTCTGCAGCTGCCCAAGACTGCAGGGAGGGCACAGGCAAGAGCAGCCCCTCACCAGCAGGCACTGGGGGCCTGTAAGTGCAGGCTACCCCCTTCACCCTATGGAAGCTGAAGAGCCAGAACTGCCTCCTTCACAGGACAGACAGATGCACGACACCACTCATGAAGAAAGACATGAGTTCACAAGTAAGAAAAAATGAAATTGAAGTGCTGGGGACAAAATATTCTTTTTCCTGTCCCCTAAAGCCTAATGTCAAGACACTTAAAAGAAACTGCTAGGCAAGATATTTTATTTCAAAATGAATATTAATGAATATTTAGGGCAACATTTGCAATTCTGTTATTAGTGATGCATCTCAATCCTTCAGAGTGCTTTCCAGAACTCTTAACCACTTCAAAAATGTATTTAATTCATTTGGAAATATATAACTTCAAGAGATTACAATTTAATGGGCAATGAAGCACTGTATAACTTACTGGAGTTACATTAATAGGATGTATAGAGAGAGAAGTTGGGTTGATTTCCTTATAGAAATGAATTTCTTCTGTATTTTATGTATCACCATGAGCACTGGAGTTATTCTGCAGTTTTGCACTGCCTGGAATGCCCCTGCTGAAGTGGCCTCTGGGACAGGCAGGAAAGTTCAGCTGCCTGCTCAATTTCCGGTAAGTCATATTTGTATGACTTCTTTTAATATGACTCTTCACTAAAATACATGAGAAAAGGAAAAAAAAAAATCAACAATTAACATAATACCGAAACAAGTTAAGAAATAAAGCTGACAGCTTTTTTTTTTTATTTTATTTTTAAGAGGAACTTACAGATCTGTCATTGCTCAATCATAAAACTGCAAGGTTGTCATTTGGGCTAAGGCAGAGACATAGTGCGTGTGTGTGTACTAAGACATTCTGCATGAACCATGCTATGTACACTGAGCAGATTTTCACTATAATCATCCTCAGTAAGCTGTTTCCTAAAAGAAATCAAAACTGTTGCTAATCCCAAATTATATAGCATCCTTCAAAACAATGTCAAAGGGGCTTGTACAGCTAAACATAACGCTATCATCAGTTAGGAACAGCTGAACAGTTACTCTTCTCAACCTGTCCAGTGATGTAAGATTAGGCTTCTTGAATGGCAGTCAGTAAAAGAAATCTAACGCTAAAGCCCAGAGCTATAAATATTATAGATTATAACTGCAGCAGCCTGGTTTCTGATGGAAGTTAGTACTTAACTTCAAATCTGATCAACAGTTATTTAAAATCTCTTTCTGCAGATCCTCCTTTGCCAGGAGTGTAGCTGGAAGAGTGCATCTTCATTAACGCCACATGCATCAGAAAAGCATTACCATGCTGTAGGTGTCATTTAGATAGCAACACACATACTTCAGACTTCACCGTGACATTTTTGCATGGTGCAGTAAATAGACAATCTGGAAATGGCTGTGCTTTATGGCAAGTGTGCTGGGAAGACTGTGATGGGCTCGGCTAAGGACAAGCATGAGGCCTTTAAGCTCCCAAGGTCCCTCCATGTCAGCACTTTTCTCCCCAGATCAGGTTTAATAGGGTAGTGAAATGGAACAGAGAAAGGGCTTGAGCACAGATGTACAGCAGCAGCAACAAGAACAGCTAAGCAGGGCAGACAGAGCAGGGGAAGCAGGTGTTGAACTGATGGGACAGCAGTTCTGGTATCACTTGCACTCTATAGCAATAACAAAAAGAAGAGCGCATAGCTAAATCACGTGGTATTCTATGCAGTTCTCATCTTTCTAGCAAAGCAGTTTATATTATGCTTCCTTTTCAGTCTTACATTTATTACCAGGATGGAGCAACATCGTAGTTGTCCTCTTAATGAACTATTAACTTTCCTTTGCAACTCTTTGGCTGGCACATTAGCTCTGGCAGGAACACACAACCCCTGCACATAGCTGAGAAAGATTAAAATTTTTTACTTAGAAATAAGTGCACTACCTAAGGAAATAAAATGAAAAAGACTACAACAGAGCTACACTAAGGAATCACCATTTCAAAACTGTGAAGATAAGGCATGTCTGTTTTTGTCAATGCTCCTTTTACGTCAGAAATTAAGCACAGCCCTGCAACCCAGTATTTAGGTTTGGTCAGAGTTAGAAACTGTTTGTTCAGGTGAGTCAGACTGCTGCTTTCCTACAAGTTTGGATACAGCTAGTAAAGATATGAAGGAAGTGGGTTCAGTGACTGGGAAACCCTTATGGACAGAATCACTGTTTCCCTGATTTGCAGATACCAGCACTGGCAGTTGCTCTCCAGGATCAAATACTGCCCTGATATTCCCTGCATGCCAAGAATAAAACATGTAATGCAATTTAGGAAATCTGTCATTACATTAAGAAGCTACAAAGGACTTTTAGTACAGATCATAACGGGACAACATCCTTAAAAAAATGCAACAAAAAAAGTGCCAGTCACAGACAAAAGGCACAGTTAAGCTCTCCCATGACCAACCACATGCAGCCTTAACTGAAGAACAGCTGCAACCGTGGACTTCCTAGTGGTGTCCTGCTAGTTTTCTCATTGCAAGGCTGCTCGTGGTCCAGCATCCCATTCCATGTAAAGGAAAACATACAAGTACCATAAGGGCTCTCCAGAGTGACATATATGGGACAACAATTAATTCTAGCAAGAGGGTGCAGGGCGATGCAGGAACCAGCAGTGAGTCGCGTGCCCATTTTGTCAGCATAGGAAATGATCACAACTTTCAGCTGCTTGAGGTGCTGTCCACACTTATGTGACAAACACAGCAGCAAAGAGTCACCGTGTTAGTGACAGCCACAGGTATGTGGACAGGGCAGTCATTTAGCAGCAAGCAGAGTTCCTTGGGAAGTGACAGTCTTTGCAATCATGCATTCCTGGGTTACTACATTTGGCCTCTGGCTTGCACAGCACACAGCTTGAAACCAGGAGCTCGATTATCACTGACAATGCTGATCTGGAATTTCAGGAATGGGTTGTAGTGGGTCCCGGGAAGCAAACAGCATTTATGAAGTGAAGAAGCACTCTATACCTTTGCCAACAGAGAATGTTATGTTGCTTAGAGATGTTGCAAGACCTTGCACACAGTGTGGGAAAAGTGCAAACAGCGTTGGTGCAGTAGGAACGACGAGGGGGTGACATATTTAGCACGGGGGCCAGGAAGGCACGAGGAATTCCACACCAGCAAGCACCTGAAAATATTCTTCAGCAAATTATTAAACAATTCAATTATAAGCAGCAAAAGAATGACATGGTAGTAAGAGGTTGTCAATATGTTTCCTTCCAGATCAAGTAATGCCAAACTGATCTAACCTGCTTCTCTGATAGACTAACTGTCTTTTGTGGACAAGAGAAATCAGCTAACATATATATGCTAATTTTAAATACAGCTTTTGATGCTCTCCAGATGACAGTCTCCCAAGCAAACTACAGAAATTAATATATCTCTTCACATAGATCCAAGAAACAACAGAATAATTAAGCTTTCTTCTCACTGAAATTTCTATTTTTCTGAAACAGATCACTGATGTAACAATCATTACAGCAATGCCTAAAAGCCATAACAGAGATCAAACAAGATCATACACGACACCATACACATTCATGAAAAGACAATTTCTTGCATTGCAGAGCTACAGCCTAAACAATCAGGACAGACAAGGAAAATATCTTACCAGCACTGTAAGAGATGGGAAACTGAGGCAGAAAAAGATTAAGGGCTCGGTTTTCAAATCAGCTCAGCACATTTGTTGCTGGGCTCACCTGAAATTCTGGCCATAATCAACATCATGGAAATCACTAGATATTGAGCTCCTTTGAAAATCAAACTTCAATATGAAAATTTGGCCCAGAGGTCTTTTGAAAATCTACATCAAGAGGCTTACCCAAGGTCACCCAGGAAGTCGGTAGTAGGGCTGGGAACTGAGCTTACATCTTCTGACTCCCACTCTGGTGCATAACTAATGTTGCTCTGCATTCTGTTTTAATTAGCTATGGGGAGATCTCGAGCCAGAGAATGCTTTTAAACTCAAAGAAAAGAAAACCCTCACAAGTGCATTCAGTTTCCTCCCAGAGGTAGCAGTCCGATGGACCTCCAGTAACTCGCAAGCAGTAGGGATTTCAAACTTCTTTTAACAAGCTTCTGTTTCCCTTCAAGAAGATAAACTGTTTGTTGTTTACTTCTCGTAAAGGGATTCATTGGAGAACTGTTCATTTTTTCTACAATAATATTTTCCTTCTACTTGTACTATGCCTCTTACCCATACAAATTCTTTTCCAGTGACGAATGAGGGTAGGAAAAGGAAGCCTGCAGAGTGCAAAGGCTCCTGAGGATTAGTAGACAACCTCTGGGGCAAGGAGTGGAGACTTATGCTATTGCTTATTATTACTACATTTTCCCTAGGTAGAGAGAATTGTTTGAAGTGGTTTCCATGCTAATGCAGTGGCAGAGCAAACTATTTACTTTGCATGTATATGTGGTTGCTTCAGTACCTCTCCTGCTGGTCCTGTGGAACACCTAAGATGCACTGCTTTCAGCAGTCCACAAGTTCCTTCTGGAACATCCAATTCTCCGCGTTTCCCCTGGCTCTGTTAGCATCCCACAGAGTCTCTAACCATGTTAGACCCTGACAAGTCTCTTCTCAAAGAAGCACTTCAGACATCTCAAGAGCAGCAGAATATAGGAAACTAGAACAAGCGTGGAAAGCAAATGAAAGCTAGAGTAGGCGCCTGCAGCAGCTTCTTTCAGACTAACACACTTTGCTAAAACCTGGCATTATTTTTTCAAAGACAGAATAATAGGTTAGTATTTCTCTTCATATTTTTTACCATCAAAGACTTTAGCCTACTTTCCTGTAAAAGATAGTTCAGATTGACACGTTGGAAGAGCTCTTCAAAAGGAGAAGCAGGTCATTTCCTCAGCTCTCTGGCCCTGCAATGATGTCTTTGAGAACAGAACTCTTCTGCATTCCGCTTGTTGTACACTGGGAATCTCACTGATAAGATGCAATGAGAATTTTGCCCTGTGTTCCTCAGACAGCAAGCTATATGGTGGATGGAAATGGAAATTCTGCCTAGTGCTGATGGCCAGAGTTTTCATAAGAGAGGAGCTGCTGAAGAGGTTCATTATTCCTCAGATTTCTGCCAAAAGTAGAAAAATAGCTTGCTTTCTTCCTCCCAACTTTCAGTGTTCTTGTACCTCTTTAGTGCTATTTTCAAATCTGCTGCCAGTTTGGGGTACGTTTCTTTTGGGCCCAGGACACTATCTCACCTCTCTGCCAAACGCACTGTCTGCTTTTCTTCTTCACGGGTTTTACTGCTGCAGTGTTACATGCCCAGCTGCTATGCTGTTTCAGTTTAAAAACAGCATTGTCTAGAAAAGCCAAGAAATATTTCACTAAAGACAAAACATAATAGATGTGTGAATCTAACAGATGGCAGAGCGATAGGGATGAGGTACAAGCAGTATGCTTGTTTCTACAGATTAGCTGTGCATACGGCTTGTACTTACGGAGCATTTTAGTAGTTTCTTTTAATCAGTAAAAATACATTATTGGCTTCAGTTTAGCACTGGTTCAGGGATCAGCAGTGTTTCCACAACAGAAGTCATTACAGGGGGCGCTGAGGGAAAGCCAATTTGTTTTACAGGGCTCCCTTCCCTCTGGAGAGTGTTTGTCACGTAGGGGATGGCACGCACAGGCACACACAGAGTAAAAGGACATTTAGTGGGAAGTGGGCAAGGATGACAACTGAGGTAGGCAGCACTGCCCAGGCAGAAGGGAAGTGGGTGATTTTTATCCGTAAAATCATACGATGTATCAGTGGGTGTGGCAGCTCTCTGAAGGTCCTCACGGGTAAAGCACACTCACAACCCACTACTGCAGGTGTCCTATCTGTCAGGTTCTTTTTTTACATCTTATCTGCCCTTGTTTCACTCCACACCCTCCTTTTCTTTTATGGCTTTCTCATTGTCTTGTCGCACTTGTCTTCAACTGCAACCATTCTGGGGCAGAGAACATGTCTTTATGGAGCAAAGAGGTAGTGCTTTTATGGCACCACATGCGCAATTAATAACAATTTGTTCAGTATATGAAATGAAGCCTCTAAGAGAAGCATTAACAATAAGCTGTCTAAAGGAGAGGACCTCTTCACTAAATGAAAAACACTACTGAAAATCGTAGGGTTAACCTTCAGGTGAATGCCTAAAACAAACCACGACCACTATTAAACACTCAGGTTGCACATGTTCTGGAATGCTGATCGAGCAGACTTATGTGGCATCATCCAACACCTTTGCATGCTGATGAATCTGAATAATTAACTTTTCCCTCATTACAGGTCTCCAACGCACACTAATCAGGTCTCCACAACAGCTGAGTTCATTCTGGAGACAAGAAAACATCTTTGACTAATTGGTGTTTCTATCATCTGGATTTGGTAAACCCAGGCTTCATTTGGGATATCTGTGTTGACCATATATAAAAAAAAATATGCTGCCATATAGATTATGCATTCTGCTATCTGCATACCGATACAGCAATCAATCCTACAATGTATATTATTTTACTATCTCTGTTCATTTTTGTCAAGTCTGAATTTCTAAGCACCTTATGAAACATCTTCTCCTTTTTCAAGAAAATCACAAAAGGAGTGCTGACTTGTTTTTAATAAATAGGGAACTTTACTGTACGTTATGATCCTGATCATGAAATAAGGTCCACAAGGGCAGTCTTGTTGATTGTGTTCAGCAGACATCTTGTTGGCCCAAACTCCACTGAAGGGTAGAAATCCCTCTTTACGCATGCTGCCGTTGTGGCTAATGTCCTGAGAAGAATTTTATGTAGTCTGTTGATCACACAAAGTTTAGGATTTAAGTAACCCTTAGACAAAACACATCCACGCATGAAAAATCAAATAATACAATTACAAATATCAAATAATACAAAAATGCTTTTGAAGATGCAGGGGAATTTTATTTGGAGAATGTAATTAGAATCCTGCAGGTAAGCATGCTCACACTGATTTAAAACCCTGAAAAAGGTACAGAAATCAGGCAGTTAACACACTAAAACTGGTATAAACCGGTAGCATTAGCACCACCCCACTGCACTCCTGCTTTAATCCTGCAAACATGTCTGGCATAGGTAGCCACAGGCATCTCTTCTAACCTGCAACATCACAATGTTTTAGTTATTGGATACTTGAACATTTAAAGTGGGTTGAGCATTATGATGTAAAAGTGAGTTTCTAACTGAAATCTTAGTTAGCAGTTCAACATCACACATTTCTTTCCAGAAGGAAATTAACTATCTGGAGATAATGCACAGTGCTAATGCTGTACGTAAAATTGTTTGAGATAGAGTGCTTAAAAAATCCTAGCAACTTATGCACAAATACGGCTCAAAATGATGAAAATTCCTTATCAGAGGCCAACATCAGATTTAATCCGTTGAGCAATACTTGTGATTATTACACAAATAGATGGGTGGAAAGGCAGAGAGTTATTAACATTTTAGAAATTAGGAAACCTTATAATCAAAATATTATTTTACAAATTGATTTAAATACTGAAGAGGAATATGTTCAGGCAGGTCTTACGTTTCAGACCTCTTATTTCCCTTTGAAACTTTAAAGAAAGAAGAAGCGAAAAAAGACTACAGACATGTCAATGGCTGAATGGGTGGGTGGGTCTTCTGTGAGATGAATCATACTTTTCATTCAGTTTTATGAAAGTCTTGCTTCAAGCATGCCTCTAATTACTATTTGTTGCAATCAGATGGATGGCACACCAGTTTGCCATGCAGCACAGTTTACAAGGCCTTGCTAAATTACTGAGGGTGAGAGTCTCTTTTGGGGACACAAATTGCAATGTGGGTCCCTCACCCAGCATGTACGGGTGAGCTGGGAGAGCTGATGATGAAATTTTAGTACAGAATGGTCAGGAAGGTTCTTTGTTATAATTGTCCAAATTGCTAACTGAACAGCCATAGCAATCATCGGTACAGACTGAGATACCTATCTGGATCCCTTGGCCAAAGTTAGCTCTGCCTGAGAGGCTGTTGCTACAACGACACACCAACCAGCCCAGAGCATGGCCTGCCTCTGTCAGTCTTGACCTTTTATATAATTTTCCATTACTGCCTCACTTCTCACTGTCTCCCTTTCTTTCAATAACTAAGACAGAAAAAAACAGTAATTAAAATTGGGTAGCTAGCAGCCCTTCAAAGGGAAACATAGAGGGACAATCCAATGTCTTCTGCTGAAGCTGGACCACCACGCAGCTGGAATAATGTGTTGAAAATGAGAGCCTAAAGTCCAGACCATGATTTTCAGCTCCAAGAGTAGGGCATCTAACTAGAAAGGAGAAGTTTTGAGCTCTGTCTTAGCCCCCTGGGTTATTTCTAGTGTGCACTCACACTGTCTCATGGAAAACGCAGTCTTCAATATCCTGAGAGCAGCACCAGTGGCAACACCCAGCTGCACACCCCAACGAGTAAAAAGGAAAAACGTGACCTTTTGCTTGGTCTCCTCCTGTCACCCCTCTTCTTTTTGAAGAGGAAGTCAGGGATCTATACCCCAATAAACAAATGAAGTGCCTTGGTGTCTTGGTTTTAGCTGGGACAGAGTTGATTTTCTTCACAGTGTCTGGTATGAAGCTATGTTTTGGCTTTAGGAGAAAAACAATATTGATAACACATCAATGTCTTACTTGTTATTGAGCAGTGCTGTACAGAGCCAAGGACATTACAGTGTCTCAGCTTCTTGTACTATCCTGCCAGCAAGGGGGGCCGAGGGGCACAAGTTACTCGGAGGGGACAGAAGCAGGGCAGCTGAGGTAAATTGGCCAAAGGGATATCCCATACCATATGGCATCATGTGAACTTTTAATAACAGGGGGGTGTTGGCTGGGGGGCAGCTGCTGCTCGGAGACTGGCTGGGCACAGGTCAGCGGGTGGTGAGCAACTGCATTATGCATCACTTGTTTGGTAAATATATATACAGAGGGTGCCAAAAACTATATATACATTTTAAGAAAGGAAAAAGCTGTATTAAAATTGTAATACTCAAAATATACCAGGAAGAAAAGATGAATACAAGCCACGTTTGATTTTTGCAATTACAAGAGGTGCTCAGAGTGGTTACCATCAGCACCCAGCCACTTCTGATCACGGTGAACTACTGCCATGCTTCCGCTGTTATCTTTGACTGTCCTGCCTGTCGTGACTGTCCTGCCTGTTGCATGGTGATGCCAGCATTCATTTGATTAACGCCATCTTTTGAGCGAACGTCATACCACACATTGCTATCATCAGTCAATTTAACTTCGAAAAGTAATACATAGATAACAACTCTTAAAATGTGTATGTATTTTTTTTTGTACCCCTGGTATATATATATTATCATTACCGCTATTGATCATTTTCTTTTCTGTCTTAGTAAATAGTTTTTATCTCTACCAATGAGTTTTTTTTTTTTTTTTTCCTGATTCTCTCCTCCATCCTAGTGGGAGGGAGGAGTGACTGAATGACTGTGCGGTGCGTGGCTGTCTGCCGGGTTAAACCACAGCACTCAACTCAGGCTTCTCAGTAGAGACATTTAAGTGTCTCCTCGGAACAACATGGCCACTGCACCCCCAAACAAGGTACCCTCATCTGAAGCAGCCATGCTGTTTCATCTCCATTTAGTGCTCCAGGCCACAGAGGTGTTCTACTAACTCTGCTGCTCAAGCTTGTTACATGCTGTAAGTCCTGTCCTTAAAGGTCTGTTTTCATTCATTGCCCAGAATGGGTAGGCACCCAAATCAGCATTAGGCATTCCAGAACATGACGTGGCCTTCTGACGTTTCTAAGGAATGTATCACTAAATCTACAAATGTCTCACGAACCTCTAGTTTTAGCCTGACCCTCTCAGGCCCATAATCCTTAATTAACTTTATGGAGCCTATGGCACATGTCTGTTTTAGCATAAATGTGTGTATCTCATAGCAATCTCATCTAAAGTGCCGATTTTGTGTTCTCATTGCAAGGAAAGAGTGAGGGGAACAATACTGAAAAAGCTTATCATCTTAAACTGCACTTGCTTAGAAACTTACTGTGGAAAACACCCAGCAGTCAAGCCACAGTGCACATTTTTACTGTGTTGATAAATTCATTTAATTACACCTCTCTCCTTTCTGTAACTCCCTTTTCTGTGTTCTACATATTCAATACGTATTAGCCATTTATTGTAAAGCTTTATACACTGTCTCCTTTTAGGCTCCGTCACTTGTGTGCAAATAATGATAGATCCCTTACGGGTAGACTGAAAAAAATTGTTTTTTAAATCACGGACTATATTTACAAAATGCTGATAACATAACATTTCTGTGTCAGAGACCATTATCTAAATATCTTTAATTTGTCACTACACCTTTTCCAATGAGTGATCTCAACCACTCAGACGGCTGCCACTGCTACCTGCAGTTCCCACATCTCTTTCCATTTCTAACTTCCCTCTTTTCACGTGCTCCTGTACCTCAGCTCATCTCTCTCTCCCACCGCATTTCCCATACCTCAACACTAAGATAAACATAGGAAGGGCTTAGGAAAAGCCTAAAGCATAGGAAGCCCAGAATCTACTGTTCAGATTTGCACAATTATCTACAAAATGAGGAATAACGAAGTGAAAAGATAAAGAAAACTGCAAAAATAGAAAACCTATAGGAAAATGAAAAGTATATGTATAGATAGAAAACCTAGAGAAGAAAGACCAACACCTTGAAGTCTGTCTAACATTTCCTTTGCAAACACAAATACCCTAATTCTCAAGGCGGTTATTATGCATAATTCCTTTTACTTGGGCCTCACTGTTTCTAGGAAAGCAGGACACCTACTCACATATCTACGCGCTGGCTCAGTTTATGCCAGTACATGCCATAACAGTGAACCGGCATCTCTTCCAGGAAACAGTATTGCTAGTTACCTCATGCAGTGAATGAAACTGCCTGTTAAACTGGCCATCAGATGAGAACATCCCTTATCTACATGCTCAGAGGTATCTGTCTGTACATTATTTTCCTGTCTTCAGACAAACCTTTCTAACAAAATGAACTCTTTATCCACATACAAACACAATTATTTACACAGAAGGAACACAGCATCTGCCACCAAAGTATCTTCTTTATTTTCCAGAAGTCCACATTTTCTCACGTACAAAACAAGTCCCTTTGTGCTTATTTTTTAGGCAAGAAATAAACACAAAGGCTATAAAATAGCAGTATTCTCTGAAGACATAATGAAGTCATACATGTCATTAAAGTTTAGTCAATCTGTTCAAAATCCTCTAAGGCAAATACATTCAAGGTTAACGCAGTCAGCTCTGCTCTTCTACTGATTATGTGACTTGATTTCCTCTGAGAAATGTAGATTTGACCTTCAAATTCTGCTTGTAACTACAAATTTCAAATTAAGCATATGTGGCTAGTTTTTGACATCACGAAATCTTTTCCATCTTTTCAGTGAAGTAGCTGGATAGAACGAAATAGGCTCCGATTTTGCTTTTGCATTTTTCCAATAACAATTTTCAGTTATTTAAGTACCCTTTAAAGCTCCTTACCTCAATCTATCCATCTTTCTCCCAGAAGCCTGGAGCTGCTGACCTAATAAATCTGGCTTCTTAATATTTCTGGGCTAGAAATATACTGAACTGTATCATACATTTTACCCTTCACACTCATCCTAATTTGTCTCGACTTTCAGAAGCAGACTTCAACAACTGGACAAATAAAAAAAAATCAGATCCATTTTCACAGTTTCATTTTCAAAATGAACAGAAAAAAAAATAAAAGATAGAATATGACAGCTCTAAATGTGTGAAATCACACAATGAATAGAGCTATTACAGAGTTCTGATTTCACCAAATCATTGTAAGCACACTTCCTGTTTTCAAGAAGAGCTTTTGGTTGAATAGTGGACTTTGAGACTCAGGCAACTCTGGCTTCAGCTCCTAATCCTGCTGCAGAATGCTTTTGTTTTAGTCAATAATCAGTCCCTCTGAGACATTATTTCCCTTAAGTAAAACAGGCATCATAAAAATTTCCAACCTCATGGTAGTGTTCTACCATTGGAGAAAAGCTTGAGGCATGAATGCTGTGTCTGAATCAAAAGCAGAAAGGTAGGCTGGTCTCAGTTACAGTGAGAGGAACAGAATAAATTTTATCAACCAGATCTTCTTTAATAGATTACAAATTCTAGTGTTACTGAAAATGAAACAGAATCTTGAAACTAAACAGTTACAGTTACCCAAGTGTTTTTGTAATGCAAGAGAGGATTAAAAGAAACTACTGCTCTCAGAGGGTTCAAGATTATTCCTAAAGTTCAAGGGAAAACTGCAAAGAAGTTAAGTATTCTTGCCATATTTCTGAAAGCACAGTTAAAAATGTTTGAAGCTTTTCCTAGTTTTCAGATACTTTGGTTCACAACACGACTTAGCATTGTTCACTCTTAATGACTTTTCTCTCAGAGGATCTGCTCTCTGCATCCTGCCAGCTGTTTCTGGCCAAGCTCAGCAAGGCCACAGAGTGATCTCGCTTTGCTGTTTTACCCCTCACGCTGGAGGGCTGCCAGCAGAGGCCAAACAGGAGTTAAGACGTGATTTAAACAAGCCTCAGACTCCATGCAGCTCCCTGTTGAGCTCCTTTGGCTGCATACCGCCATAAATCACCTCAGAGAATGATGTGCTGGGGTGGGCAAGGCGGGGGAGAGGGAAGGGGAAGCTTCGCTGTGCATTTTACTTTGTAGTTACATGAGGAAGGGTTTTAAGTGCAGGATTAGAAGCGAATTAACTTGTCCTGGTGGGACTGTGAAAGGCCACTTTTCTGCAATACAGATGCAAAGACACAAGCGCCTGTCCCTCTAAAACTTCGTATCCAAGCAGGGATTTCTGGGCCTCCCTTAGGTCAGAACCATTTTGGAGAATGATGCTTTATCTAAATTAACTAAACCTCACATTGTCCCTGTAAATTAGCTACATTTGTTCCCAAGTTATGTTTTCAAAATGTTGCACCTTTCCTCCTCTGCATTTTTAAGTGTGAACTTACAAACAGAAATTATGGGGGGATTGATTCCAATTTTCAGCTGCTACAATGCTGTTAAATTTCAGGGGCTCAAACAGAAAGTTCCTGACCCAGCTGCCTTGTTTCAGCTTTGTTTTGATAACAAATCCAG
This sequence comes from Alectura lathami, assembly GCA_013399715.1. Lineage (NCBI taxonomy): Eukaryota > Metazoa > Chordata > Aves > Galliformes > Megapodiidae > Alectura > Alectura lathami. The sequence continues at coordinate 857,800 of VXAV01002919.1, forward strand.
CAAACCTGGTACAAGTCTGTTCTGAGATGAAATTAGGCCAAGACACACAGTAAGAATTTCAAAGATTAGCAGAACTGTGTTGCAACTGATGAATTCAAGAATCTCCAGTACCAGATATTTGGCAATGAAAGGGACAACATCATGCCATGGATTTGACACTTGACATCCCTACATAAAACCGGACATGTTAAAAGCTTAGGAAAAAAAGCATTTTGCTCATATTTTATTAATTATTATTACTTGGGAAGCAAAAATTTTGAAAGATTTTCTCACAAGCAGGAGCTGAGGAGTAGAAGGTTTCACCCCAAAAGATTATTAAAGAAAACATGTTTCCACGGGATAAGAGCCTTCTACCCACCAAAAGTTGGAGAAGAATCAGCTGTAAGATCAGAGATCTCTCACAGTGATCACAGCCGGAGGCAATATTATTCAACATTTTCACCAGGGACCCAGAGAAGTGAGACCGAGGTGTAGTCTCCAAATGTGAGGATCACAGCACCATAGGATCACAGAATGGCTTGGGTTAGAAGGGACCTTAAAGCCCACCCAGCCCCAACCAACTGCCGTGGGCTGGCTGCCACCCGCTGGGTCAGGCTGCCCAGGAACCCATCCAACCTGGCCTTGAGCACCCCCAGGGATGGGGCGTCCACAGCTTCTGGGCAGCCTGTGCCAGTGCCTCACCACTCTCTGAGCAAAGAATTTCCTCCCAGTATTTAATCTAAATCTCCCCTCTTTTAGCCTAAAACCATTCCCCCTTGTCCTATCACTGTCAGACCATGTCACAAGTCGCTCTTCCTGTTTATAAGCTCCCTTTAAGTACTGGAAGGCTGCAACAAGGTCTCCCTGAAGCCTGCTTCAAGCCTCCTGTTCCCCCAGCCCAGCTCCCTCAGCTAGTAAACTCTTTCAAATGCTCAAGTGCTGCCTTGTTGATGATGAACTACGTTACAACTTTACAGCAGTGGTCAAAAAGGCAACGGAAGAGCAGGTAAGCGTAAGGTAATTAATCTACGGAAAAATAAACCAAACCACAGCTGCACAGTACTGACCTCAGAATTTCTAGCTGCAAATCAGGAAAGAGACCTTGGAGTTGCCACCAGCAGTCCTGAAGCAGCACCAGTGAAAGAGGCCTAAAGCTGCTGGGCACCAGGAATGGCACAGAGATCATAGCACTGGTGCCTGCCTCTGTGTCAAATACGGTGCACCCACGTTTAGGGTAGTGTGAGCAGTTCTGGTTTTTGCACCTCAAGGACAAAGTGGAGTTAGAAGGGGGCAGCTAAAATGACCAAGGAGAGGGACAAAGTGCTTTACATGAGGACTAAAAGTCTGAAACTTGTCTGCAGCCTGGACTCTGAGTCTGAAGAGGATAGGAGTAAATGGAAACAGGAAACTAGGAACAGGAGATGGAAGGAGACGGGAGGCAGCTTTGGGTAACAGATCAGATAAGTGGTAGGAATGCACAAGGAGGATGAGTTGGGCAAGAATTAAGGAATGGGAAGATGAAAAATTTAGCAGCAGTCGGGTTGAAGGAGAAGGGGTGAGTGTCAGGCAGAGGCTGGGATGAAGAATGACAGGAAAGTCTGGAAAGGGAAGCAAGGAGAAATATCCAAGCCTGCAAAAGGAGAGATTCTACAATTCATTTCTTCCTTCTGCCTGAAATTAAACTTGAAATTCCAGAACCTCAGCACTGGGAAAATCTCTCACTAATGTCTGGTCAAAACAGAGAACCGTAAACTCTTGCTTTTGCTAGTATTTCTTCCCACCATGTTATAGGGCACACCATATACCCAAATGTTTCAAAGCAGCTCATAACCACATGGGTTCAATACAATTTTAGCTTTTCAATGTTTTTTTTTTTTTTTTTTCTGGATAGTTCCACTTGAATTAAACTGCCAGTAGTAATACACTGAAAAGAATGCCTTTTCCAGCTCTTGATATTCCCCACAGCAGGTTTGGGGATGTCTTCGCAAGAGGTGTGGACAAACTAGCTGCTTCATTGTGCTTTATTGCTTATAATGGAATAAAACTGTTCAAGCATTTCTGGAATTTCTTTTTACCACCATACCTCCCTTGTAAAAAAAAAGAAAAGAAAAAAAAAAAAAAAAAAAAGGTCAAATCTGCTAGTTTTCGTTCTGTGTGCTGAATAAAAAGGTTTTAAAAATACTGGAATATTTTGCTCAACATGTTCTAACCTTACTATATCTGATTTCAGGTCAAAACCAATACATAAAACAAGGACCCCAAAATGACAATAACAGTGCATTACAACAACAACAACAGTCCAGCATTTCCTAACATTAAGTGCTAAAATTTTCATCTTGCAAGTCTTGTGGGACTTTTGGCGCTTTCTGACATGACAATGCATACGACATGGCTAGTGGGCTGCCAGAAGGTTGGTAGGTGGAAAAGCAGGGAGGAGTAAGGCATAACAATGAGACACATTTCTGAAGTTTTATAAGGCTATTTCTGTGACATTTCAATGAATCATTTTCCAGCACCTATAAAACTTACAAACTACTTATAGCCTGCTTAGAAACTGTTGCAATAATGGATAATGAACTGACAAGAGATTCCTTGCATCCCTAAGAGGGAGTAACTCCACATATGCTACTCAGTGTACCACCTTCATAGAAACACAATAGCTTTTGTTCCCTTTTTTTTTTTTTTTAATACATATATATATATTAAGACATAAAAAACCTGAACATCTTTTTCAAAGTATCTCTTTTTTCCAGTTACAATACCAGTGTGGTAAATACTCCTTAACACCTGTAGAGAACTGGGAAGCTCTGAGTAATTCTGATAAGATCAGTTTTACAAAAGAGTATGTCTAAACAGTGCTTACATGAAAGATTTCAGTTTACAAGAAAGAAAGGGAAATCCCCTCTGAAGGAATTGCACAAGATACACCAATTACAAGGTATAACGTTATGACATAAGGATTTGTTTTTATTTTTCGTTTCTGATGACCAAATGAACCACAAAGATGAGACTTCGACAGGCTGCACTCAGCTCATGTAACTTACAGGAGGCAGTAAAAGCAGGCTACAGCCACCTTGCATGGACAGATGGTTTTAGCAATGGTGTGAAAAGGGTATTGTAAACTCGTGCAAATATAAAACACAAAGCACCAGGCTTACCATTACAGAGTCAATAACTTTCTTTCTTAGCAGAAAACCAGAAAACAGACTTAGTCTGATGAAAACTGTGACAAATCTAGTTCTATTAGCTGTTTAATATTTAATTTAAAACATTCTTAATAACTTTTTATTTTCTGTAACATATATGGCTGAGAATTTTACTGGAAGCAAAATCAAAAAGCAGGGAAATTAAAAACGTTGAACTTCATAAATATATTTGTAGTTTCTTTACGCATTTAGAATTTACCATTTGACCTGATGTTTAAGCAAATAAACATCATTATTCAAGATATTATAAAACTAAAAGTCCTTTACTAGACACATCCAAATATAGTTCCATTCATACTTATTCATATCTATGGTTTTGACTTGAATAATAAAATATTTCATAACAGCAAGTGTGATTAAACACTTCCACCTTGAAAGGCAGGAATTGTGCAATATTCTTCTGAAACATCTTGCTACAATACTCCTTGGCACCACCTGTGCCTTGTCCTTCATTTTAAAAACATGCAATTAAAAAAAGTATTCATATAAATCTTCTTCCAAACAGTCTGAAGTGTTCCTGTATGTTCACTTAGAAAGACATTGATCACCCCAAGTAGCCAGCACAAAGTCCTTTCTATGTTTCTTCCCAAATTATGACTCACTATACTGCCTATCTTTATATATCTTACTACATTTTCTTAAGTCTTGGAATCCAAAGAAGAGTGTAGGAAATGCCATATTATATAAAAGAATAGTCACTAACAGGATAACTAACTGTCCAAAGTATTTCTTTCCTTTGTTACCATATTTCTAGGCGTCACAAAACGCTAGGGCTCCAAGAGAAATCTATTCTGTTGCTGCAAAAAGAACTACAAAGTCAGTTAAGTTCTCCCTCTTCCTGTGCTTTTAATGACTACTCATCTAAAGCTCAGTGATGCAAAACATCAAATAAATCTTAATAATAGTTGCGCTGTATTCACTACATGAGAGTCCTCCAGCCCTCTGTTCCCGTTACTGTCCAAGTATTTCACAACTATTTCCAACAGATGAATGTGAAGAGCTATCTGAGTTTGACAACACTATCATTTCTTAAGAGGACAGCTTAAGATCCATATAACAGTCTCGATGTTCTAAATGCCTTAGACATAACTTCATTGTGAGCTGTTTCACAACTACCCTCTCAGGTTTTGTTTTGTTTGGGGTTTTTCATATTAAAAGCTTCTTTGTCAGCTTATATGTTTTTATTAAGTCAACAATTTAACTTTTAGCCTCATTCTAGCTTACTTAGCTTCCTCTAGCCTTCTTTTACATCTCATTTATTTTCAGAAAAAAAAAGGTTTACGTTTTCTTTCTGTATTTTTTTCTCTCCTTTCTGTAATAAAATTTTTGAAGAGTTGCAGCACTATAGTATTAGAGCACTTTAAATGATGAAAAATAAACCCACTGATTTTGCCATTTTACTTGCAGAATGGAAATTTGTCAGATTATTCTTGTCCACAGACTCTCCAGGAAGTTAAGAGAGAAAGATAAAGCATCTCTGCTACACTTATGTTTTTAGTTATTGCTCTTAAAAACCATTTGACCTTTGAACTAAAAACAAAATATTTTTTTTTGTTTTGCATTACAAATTTTGAAATTTTACTTCCATCCTGTACAAATCACAGAGGAGCACAGGAGTTACAAGTCTACCTTTCCTACATATTTAAACAAACAACTCTTTCCTGAAGCTGAGCTCTTGTGTGCACAACAAAGTAGTTTTTTAAATACACATTTTCATACTTTAAAAAAAAGGGGGGGGGAAGGTTGCCTGTGTCTTTAATAGCACGAGATTGTCAGAGTCCAATCACAGATCACTCTTTCTGCTTCTGTCATCATGACTCAGAGTGTGGTTCAGCGTCTCATTCACTGCAGCCATCAAAACCAGAATTATAGAAAGACTCGTTTCCTCCTAGGCCTTCCATGACGCTCGGTGTCTGCCCGAGGCTGGACTGACTGCTCCGGTGACCTTCCACAAAACACTTTCTCTTTCAGTGTCTGGATTTCTCCATTTGAGGTGGCTCTGTTGGTAACACACTTCAAGACCCACTGAGTAAAAGCAAGGTATATATGCAGTGATAATCGAGTGAAAACCAGTTGTCATGTGTTTACGGTGCAGAGGCCTGCAAAGTCAGCAGCCACCCACCAGCCCTGACACAACGATATTCAATAATGGAGTTCTGTGGACAGTCAGAAGAGAAAAATACAAACAGCAGCACTGAAAGGAAATAACCAAGTGATGGGGTCTATTGCTGGTTGTCATCCTGACAAGCCCATCCAAGCATGGAATCTGACAGGAGGAATAGTGATGGACAAGAGTGCAAGAGAGCCCTCAAGGGCAGTAACGTGTCCACCCAGGGAAGATTCTACAGATGCCCTCCGTTACACTGCTACAAGGGATGACCTTTCTGCTTCAAAACATAATCCCTAATTCGAATAGTGCCCGTACAGTAAAATGACAAAAGTGCTGCTAGAAGAACAGACTACTGGATATTCAGCTTATCAAAATGAGCCCATATTACAACAGACTCAGAAAGGATGTGAAACCTCACTTCCAAGTACTTATGAAATAAAGCCTGCTTAATGAAACTTCTGCTAAAAATGAGTAAATAGCACATGATGGCACTTTGCTTCTCTATTTTACTAAAAACTCTTCAATGTAAAGGGCTGGCTTCAACTGATAAATTATTTCTGTGACCCTCTGCGTTCTGCCCTACAACCTCTTACAGGATGTTTTTGCCTGGTTAATTTAGTCTTGGGCCTTCCATTCACCATCTTCTACCTTGTTTTAAAAGTTATTACTTTAATATAGGACTCAGAGCATGGAATACCAATTACTTACAAAAACAAATAAGAACCCTTTTTACCACCCTCTCCACCTCCAAGCATCGTACAGTAGTAATAATAAGAATAAAAAAAATAATTAAAACCACAAACAATGAGTAGAGGCCATCAGTATTTCCCCCAAGAAGCACCCCAAGCATGTATCAATCTTGTGGAGAAGGAATAGTTCAGGATTCACAAGATCTGGCCGCGCCATTATATCACAGTTTTCATGTAACATTTGAGATTTTACTTACAGAAATGAGGAATACTACTGAATTTCTCATTGCCTGTTCTGCACCTGGGCTACAATTTATTCTGAGCAGGTGTTGTTCCTTGTTCTGTGTATATGCAGTACTCAGTCTGATGGGATGCCCATCTTAATTGAGATGAATTGAATCTATTCCTATGAAAAGCATAAATGCACACATATGAATAGCACAGCGATGGGAACAGATTGGTGGGTGGGGAGGAACTTGAAAGTAAACACAACAGGAGCAACAAAGCAATCACTCAAGAAAACCCTCCAAACAATACCAGAGATGTGCTTAGTAAGAAAGCAGACTGCCAAATACAGGTAGGAGGCCTGAGTTTCTATGAAGAGAAATAGAAATATGAATATAAACAGTCTAGTACACATTGCTTGTGTGCAGTACTGACATTGCTTGCCGAATTTCTACAGCACAGATGTATGCAGTATTGGCAGGTTTCACAGCAGAAATCAAGATACTGAACTACTTCCCCCTGTTTATAGTTTATAAGCCACATTCTAGTTTTAAAAAGCATGAAGTTGTTTTTCTCTTTTTAATCCTCCAACAGTTCTCTTAATCCAGCAAACATCTACAACGTCAGTTAAAGGTTCATTTATTTCCTTGCTGATTTCCTGCAAAACTTGTGACTCAGCACGTCACCTGAACCGGTTGCTCTGTGGACTGAAATGACATCGAACAGTTTTGTACCGTGCCCTGCTGCACACTTGTCAGCAATGTAGAAGTCATGGCTGAATTGGAGGTGATCATTACCCTGGTACTAAACTTACCCTGCATGTATGACTGCGTACACACACACCTTGCTGAGCCAGAACTATTTCTGTCTCCTTTGCTCACTGCCAGTGAATATACCTTTATCTCTAGTAACTACAGAAGAATTTTTTTCTCAATACTTCTGGGGCTAACAATAGTCTTGAATAATTTCCTTGTAGCGCAGTCCTCCAATAATTCTTTTTGAATGAGGTCTGCTTTTAAAAAAGGGGATGCTTTTTCAAATGCAATCCAGAATCATGCATGATTCTTGAGTATTTACTAGAATTATTTGTGGAAGTCTTCTTTTAACATATATGTAATAAAGTCTCTCAATCTGAATATTTGTCGATTTAGCATGGTAGACTTAGGACTAAAGTCCTTATGCATTTAAAAACAACCTTCTTATAAGACTTGTACTTATTTGGTATTTGAATTGCTGTAAAGGTTTTGCTTCTGGGTTTTTGGAATACCTTTTGCTTTTATTTGAGGAGGTATTCTAAACGCATATTCTCTTTTTTTTTTATGTTGAATTACTCTCAACTACTGCATTTAAAATGAGGATGAGTTTTCCACTCTAAACTCTAAAGGTTTAAAAAGAACCTACTTGAATACTGTAGAGTCTACCTCTATCAGAAATAAGGGGTGAGAGTAAACAGTACCCTGTAATCTGTTTTCTTGGCACGATTCACTTTTACAGGCATCTCTTCTGTCATTCATTTCCAGTCTAGATTTCTTCATACAAGAAAGTTTTTCTGTCCCTTTAATAATTTTCCTGCCTCTCTCTCTGTACTTTACTTCAAATACTTTCCCTTTGAAGATAAGATCCCTGCAGATGAATATAGCATTCATGGAGAGGATCCATAATTTGTATATATTCTCTTAGCCTTCTCTGTTCATTTTTAACACGATCATTTTCTCTTGCTGTATTGTTAGAGTTCTGATTTTGGGGACCCAGAAAAGAAAACACTACTTTTCTGGGGGCCCTTCTCCTCCCAGTTAGTGACAAAGCCAGGTGACATCTGCCTGTCTTGAATTAATCTAAGGTAATGCTTATCATAGTTCACAGAGTTTTTCTAGTTTCATCTAGTTTCTTTCTTTTATTTTTTTAACTTGCTCAATAAAACAAGTCACTGTGTTACACCCATTTTCCTGAATGGATCCCTAAGTCACCTCAAACTGACTCTCCTTCATGACGAAATCTGTTACTCCTGCACTTTATTTCATCCACATTGAGTTGCTTTTTGAAATGAAAACTTCTCATATGCCACAGAGAAAGAATTAGCTTTCCAAATCTGATAAAGACTTTACTACCCACAACAATCTCAGATTTTGTGCCATGGGTCAGGAGACCAGACTAATTCTGTAGTTCAATAGTACATCTGTTGAAATCATTCTCATACTTAGGAAATTCAACAATGTCAACTTGTTCACCACCTGAACAGAAATACTTTCAAGGCTTTCTGGAAGCTTTATGGACTCTGGCACCCTAATTAGGAAAATTATGTCTGTGTTCATTAGGGCTAAGTTTCTTCTGCACAGCTTTTCTCCTGGTGAACAGACATTTCACCAGGGCTGCCTGCAGCCAGACACAGATACTGTAGCAAGTACCCTCTAGGTGTATGTTCTGCTGTAAGGTGTGCAGGGAGACAGACTGCCACAGGAAAACAAGGTTGCTGAGAAAGGATCATTTGGAATACAAAGTATTAGCCTGTGACAGAAGAGAGCTGGATTCACTTCTCTGTTCTGACATACTTTCTGAAAGGTGCTGTACAAATCACTTACACCCAGACGCACAAAGATAATGACATGCCTAACTTCCACTGAAACCCATGAGAGCTGAGTCCCCAAAAATACTTTTGTGGAAGTAAGTCTTGTTTTTCTGGGTCTCCACGGCCCATCTGCACAATAGGTATTAGTGCAAAACAGCATTTCATCAGAGGCAGCTCATGCACTCCCCATCAGTACTCACAGGACAGAAGGATTTGAAGAAGGTGTTGGCTGTGTGGGACATTACACAAATAGGAGAAAAAGAGATCTGGAAAAACACATTTCAGTGCCAAAGCTGTATTGCCTTTAAAATAAGCAGCCTCAGTGTCTCAGCCACCTGAGGGCCACTGACCTCTGCCATGCTGCTCTGGTAGGAAGATGACAGCACAGCAAAGCCCCCAGTGGCACCACTTGCACGGGAGAGAGATAATCAGCAAGGGTGCAGCAAGCTCCCCTTCCTTTCAAGGCTTAACAGAAAAAAGAAACACTTCTACATTTGAAACAGAACCAAAGGTTTTCTGCCAAAATTTTGTTGTCATTAAGTTTCACGCATTTGATTTATTACCACTTCCTGCTGTTCTCATTTAAAGTCTCCTTTCCAGCAGGCACATAATCAAAATCACATTAAGCCTTCCAACAGCTTGCTTGTAGTGGCTATTTATAGTAAATAATTACTGATATACACTTTAAGAGAAAAATAAAATCCTACACATGACAATTGTTTGGAAAATATTTATCAAATCCAGTTGGATCGCCACTTTAGTATAGGATCTGAGGCTCAAGACAGAATGGAGTCACATTTTTGTTATTTTTAGAACCTGTTACGTATTGCCTCACTGCGAATCCATAGTGTAGTTGCTTCCTATCATGTCACAGAGATGTGAAGGCACGAGACATTTTTGCTGCATCCAGCTATCACGCTGCATGAGTTGACTCATTAGATATGAAAAAAGTATTCACTGTATGAACTCTCACATTGGTGAGAGCAGTTGTCATATGCTCAAGTCATTAGCAAACTTCTCTAATAAACAGGGTAAAATGGGCCTTGCCTTTGACGACGGCAGTTTTTGAAAAGTCATACTTCGGAGTTCAGAGAGTTTGGAAATTCCACATCCTGCTAGAAAATAGAACGTGTGTGTTTTGCAAAAGTTCAGTAACATACAATGGAAAGTACCCTGTGTGGCGTCAAACAGTCTGAAGAACAGTTGGAATTTTAAGACTGCAAGATTGAAAATTAAAGAGAAACTAATCAATTTTTCAAAGAAACACATTAATACAACATGCTTATGGCAGTGCCTAAGCCCTTTATTTTAAGGCTTTTTAGGATTTATGTCTCTCATTTCATGATTAAATTGTCAGCTGAATGCATTTCGTGCTAACTGTCTCAAGGCACTAAAATTGTGAGCAGGCTGATGATTTAAGAAGACATCACAAAAGACTGCCTAAGTGGCAGGCGGCATGAGCACATCTGCCTCCAAGGATGAAGCTAAAGAAGGTTTCGTGTAATAGAACACTAATGTGAGGGTAATGGATGCCAGTATGAAGCGGTCAAAAGAAGCAGATCTCGAGCCAGAATCAGCTTCACTATAAGCTTTTAAAAAGTCATGGTGCAACTCTATGGTTAACCTGTTACTCTGGTAAGAGCTAGTATAAAGAATCCAAACAGGAGTCATATGTTTAAAGGGTGTTGTTGAATCAAAACAAACTACAGGCAACAGAAAAGCCCACAATGTACATGCTGCTGTTCTGACATAACTAGAAGCAAAGTAAACCACCAGCAGCACAGACTGGGTAGTGAGAAAACATGTCATAACAGTCCAAGACAGGGATTTCTGTGAAAAGGGCATGGTCCTAGGAGATTCTGAGATTTTAGCTTGGCTTCGTTACTTGTGAACACATTGCCTGGATAAACAGGGAGACAAAGGCAGAATAAGCCTCCTTGTATCAATGACCTTTACTCAGCGGTAGCACTTGAGCTTTCCCAGGGCTGGAAAGAAGGTAGCTCTAACACAGCCAGCTGGCAGTATCATCCAAGCATTACTTCACGGGAGATGCTGAACTTTCAGGTTCTTCTGAGGAAAGAGACATGTCTGAATTTCACCAGCATACTGATGAGTCTCTTTTCTAAATTCTGGAGCAGTGGCTCTCAAGGCATCCTATTAAACTACCTGGGAAGCAGAATATGGCCTTAAGGGCTGCTGCATTTCAAAACAGTTGATGATGACATACAGCTGTCTGCCAGTACCTGCTGAGCCCTTTCTCAGAAGCATGGTGAAGTGCACAAAGACCACAAAGACTAGCCTCCAACTATCAGCAATGTCCCTCGTTCACCGAAGCAACAAGCCACAATCAAATGTTCTTTCAGATATTCAGCACAAATGTGATGATTGGGCAACCTACATCCAAGAGTGGAGAAACGAAGCACAACCAACACTCCTTGTACAGAACACAGTGGAAAGCCAAACTTGGCCTGGAACCTTCCCAAATGCCATCGACAGGCACACTGAAGGAAAATAACCAAACTGTTCTCCACAATTT